>JAUMHP010000244.1:212858-241426 GCA_032361065.1 Enteromius trimaculatus | reverse complement strand
AGGACAACCTATTGAAGAGGTTTCAGCAGTTGACAGCCAAACAAAAACAGACTCTGCTAAATGCTGTGGAGCCACAGAGAAACTGAAGAACCTCTCTCTGCAGCACCAGCTAGTGACATCTCATTCAAAAGCTTATGGACTCCATGTGTATGTGAACAAGAAGGGAAAAGCATACACAGAAACTTCAACAACACCTGTCCAGCACCATCACACTCAGGTCTCCGCAAGGATGTGTTCTGAGTCCCCTCTTGTTTACACTCTACACATCAGACTGCTCACCGACCCATCTTTCAAACACCATCATAAAATTCGGGGATGACACCACCGCGGTTGTACTCATCTCAAGCAGTGGCGGTTCTACACTAAATTGCTCCCCGGACGAGACACCCTCCTGGCGCCCCCCAAACCCCCATTCACTTATGTCACTTCTCTTACGGTGATTTCTGGAAAAGAAAAGGAACGATAATAAAAGTCAAGAAACATCAGTAAAGCATCGGCCATCATTTCGGACGGGTCCGCTACAACATTGTTTACATACCTTTATCTTTTGCCCGTTTCTCCTCATCTTCTTTTCTTTTTTTCCTAAATTGGGCGCCTGACAGCTTTGGCCTTTTTCTCTCCATCGCTGTGTTTACTTTGTAATCGACAATCAACAGATTTCCCATCCCCTAACGCTGTCACTCACGACCAGAGGTCAAGACTAAACCAATTCACCTCCACATCATAATCGTTTTTGATGATCTATTATTATTATTATTTTTAACTAAATAAATGAAAAAAGTGCAAATTATTGGTCTGTGTTTAAAATATTTTGAATGAAATACGCGTTATTTGTAAGAAAGTCAGGTGTTACTGACATAATTTAGCCCCCCTCCTTGTCCGCTTCATTTGGGAGAGCCCGCCCATCCCCTGCCCTCTTCTCCCTGCTCCCTCAGCTTCTGTGCGGCACCCTTTCAGCAGCAGGGGCGGCGGCACAGCACAGGTATGATAGATAATAGAAAATCGCTTAGCTGCACAGATTATTATTTTACCTCCAAGTTCGTGTGGCGCCCCCCACGTGACAAGAAAAAATGCTGCCCCGGGCAGCCGCCCCGTCCGCCCGTGCATAAAACAGCCACTGGTAAAGATTACAAACAGATGGGCTAACACCAGAGGCGAAATGGAGAAGGTGCACTGGCGGCATCCAAATCAGAGAAAAAAAACTAAAGAAAACACGCGCATACTTAATAAACCCCAGATCCCCTTACCTGCCTAGCCCGAAAAAAAAAAAAAAAAAAACAACACGAAATTAATAAATCTTCGTGCACGCAACGCACTACCTGACCTACACTAACTACAGGTTAAGAAAAAGATACAAAAGATGGAGCTCGCCTCTTACCTAGTGTCTCTAATGCATCGTAAATCCCTCCGTGTGCACAATGTATCGCAGTGTCGCACGACCTCTTACCTGTCCCTTTCTCCAAACCTCGAGATACATGAGAAATAAGCGAGAGGCAAGCAGATGGAGAGGGTACGTGATTAAAATGGTGCGCTAAACAATGATGTAAACAGGGTACAACAAGTTACGATAATACAAAATGCACCACACAACAGCAAGATTTATCTCTCTCTGCCCCACACGAGTGGCGTCTTTCCTCCAGCTTTATGCCACGGGCACTGATTTGACTGGAAGACTGATCAGCGACGTCACGGGAACTGGTAGCACAGGTGAGCTGTGTCGACCAATGGGATGAGCCTGCAAAAGTGAAAGTAAAAAGAGGACAACAACAACGGGAACTTTAAAACACATAAACAAAGTGTTAATATGACGCAAGGACGTAACATATATAAATCAGTATCGGGCCATGAATTTCCCACCTTAGGCCTTCAGTGGCATCCCAAATGAACTTATCAAACTCTATTATGATGCCACGGCTGTAGAAACCATCAGCTGGAGTGCCCTCAAGTGTAGCCAGAGGGCACTACAACCATTCAGTTTCCCTCAGGACTCCGACGGGTTTTTGGAGTCAATTTACCACAATACACCACTTCCTTGTGGCTGCTATTCATTATCCATGCCCACACACTCATTAGCTCCAGCATAAAGGCTAGCTTCTCCAACCAGTGAATCGCAAAGTCTTGTTCTGCAACTGTCTCCATTGCCTTGTTTGCCATTGTTTGACCCCGCCTGCTGACTATGAATAAAAACCTGTATATGAATCTGCACGCCTTTGACACAGTTGTTACAGAAGACTTCTCCACAACAGGATCCAGCAGTGTTCCAAGAGTATGCCGGTCAGTGAAGGACCCATTTGAACAGATACTAAGATTTAAATAAGGTAGACTGTTTATTGAGGACTATGTTACACAGATTTACAAGTTGTGTTACCGGGTGCTGTGTAATGACATCATTAAAGACTTGTTCTGCTGGGATCCCCATTCGTTCATGGATGCCGATAGGGGGTTTGATTGTAGCCTCCTCGATTTCCTGGAATATGCTCTGGTGATGGCCGGGTCGAATCTCACAGTGGGCATCATAGAGGACGAGAAAAAGCCCACTTCCCAGGTTCACAAAGCAGTCACATCACGCCACCCTTCCAAAGACACTGCTCTTGAATCACAACAACAAGATGGCTGCAACACTTGACCCACAGCACAAAATGGACAACTTTCCTAAGACCTTCCTCACAGTCTAAGATGGTTACCGACCCAGACTTACCATCACAACCCAAGATGGCCACCATTTCTGCACCCCAGCCAGGACACAAGATGGCTGCCGTATCAGAATCACTGCAATAGACGGTCGCCAGTCAACAGTCAAGATGACTGCCCAGCCTCAGTTTAAGTCGACAGTCAAGATGGCCGTCAGTGCTCAAGATGGCTGCCATACCTCAGCAAGAGTCCACGCTCCAGATGACCGTCAACCAAGAATCAGTCTCAGCCCAAGATGGCACCCATTTCAGAGCACCAAACCTTACACAGGCCGGCTGCCACCCCTGAACCGCTGCTCAACAGGGTTGCCACCCTAGATCCTTTGTACAAGATGGTGACAGTTCCTGAGGGCCTTCAACCCTTATGAGGTTCCGCCGGTGGTTGCACGACCATTATGGGTCATGGCGGGAGCCAGGGCCATAGCTTGCGTAGTATAGACCCAGCTCCCATCCCTACTTTGTAAATAGATTAACGGCAATATTTCTTTTTATAGCGCTATAAGAGTCTCACGTTAATGCAGCACGTTAATGCCGATAACGTTAATTTTTATTTTTATCAAATATAAAAAATCTTATGATTTTTTTTCCCCTCAGAACTGTTGTGTACTCAATTTTTCTGGTTAAAAATTAAAAGCATAAACATTCATTTATCTTTTAATTGTTGAAAAATAAGCACACTTTATTTTTGGCAAAGAGGATTACTATTAAAATTAAAACATGGAAGAAATGGTGTGTGATTATTCCTCAAATAATGTTTGTTTCGTTTTAGCATGCTAGTAGTAAGTAGTGGTGGGCTATGTGCATTCTACTGAAAAAAACAGTAATAGGCATAATGACTTAAAATTAAACCAGACTTTTTTTTTTTTTGTTGCTTTGAATATCTTTACAGTTCTGTGTATGTGAAATGACTCTAGTTTTACTCAAATGAAAAGTAAAATGCTCACAAAGTGACTCTCTGAGCAGTTCTAGAGAGTTGTTCATGTGTTTATGTCCTCATTTAGTAAGATGACACTGAAAACACTGTGAACGCCACGCACCCTTCAGTATGTGTGCAGTAAACAAACAGCGTGCCTGCACCATTAAGTGTAATGACCCGCTTTTGTTTAGTTCATTAAAGATTTGTACAAATTCTGTGACATTCCATGTTAAAATGTGAATTCCGGATTTATGAATGGATTCCGCGATTCCGTCGGCATTTTTCGTTTTGTATAAATCTTTGTAAATTTGTAAATATCCATTCTGCAGCTGCCTTAGTGTTGTAGGTGAACAATGATGTTGATTTACATTACACAATTTGCTAAGACCTCCTCATCTAAGACATGATAAAATGAACAGTGTAGCTACTTTCATATAATGATATTTTGTTGACAATAATCCAATTACAATTTCACTACATTCTAAGCATTTGAGCACCAATCATCACTTGTACTCGAATGCCGTACTAATACAGTAAAACATTAAGATGGAAAGAAGCCATAAAACAGATTTCCATTGTCTACATTCAACAAAAAAATAATTTATGGAATAGTTCAAAAAGTGCTGTTTCTTGGGGCAAGCAGTTTTCTGCATGTGTTTTTCATGCTTCTCTCTGAACAGTTCCAGCCCCACAGGGTGTTAATGAAATAGTCTATTATGTTCTACCACATTTCTTCACCGCCCCCATCTTCCCAACATGTTTGGCAATATGTTGGATGGTACAAGAAACAGAGCGACTGTTCTCAGAATAACACTCCAGACAATAGCACGCGTAGTGTGGGTGTGTGTTGGTATTGTTCTAGAGCGTTAATTAGCCTCAGCGCATTACGGGAAGTTCTTTCAATGAACATGGTCTTGCTCATTTTGCCATTCATTCTCAGATTTACAGAACCTTGTGTTAGACGGCTGCGTCTTTTGCTTTGACCTCGTAAGACGAAAAGATCTCGATTAATTTACACTTAATCTTAATGCTATTTTCCACCCCAGCAATTCCATTTTCAGAGTGTTTCATCCCACATCACGGCATTGAGAATGTGAAATTTGGATCCTTTTTTTGAAGAATCCACACTGTTCAAATCATTGAATGCCCAGACATAGTGATATGTTTCAGTGTCAGGTCGGCATTCAGAGCGGTGTGAAGTGTTTACGGTTCAATTTGCTGGATGGGAGCAATGAAGACCGGATTACAGAGGAAATAACTGTTTCAATCAGCTATTGTGCGAATGACTCCTGGCTCACTGTCTAAGATATCATACATGCTGGCAAAGAGGTGTACGTCCTACTATGCTTCATCTGGCTGTACCCAGGCGGCCTGGAAGGCATGGTATTATCCTTAATCTCTTTTATTTTTTGCTCTGTCTGTCTTCTTTTTACCCCCTCTCTATCTGCTGCCTTTATTAGGGGACAAAGAGACAAGAAGCCTCTCACCCAGCAACAATGAAGCTTGATTCAGGCTGGTTAAATGAGATATTTTTTCTCTCTTGCTCTTTCTCTAGGATCTCATGGCCATAAACCTGGAGCCGTACCGCTTCTGCGGTGTAAATATGACCGGCTTCCGCATCCTAAATGTGGACAATCCTCAGGTCGCCTCCATTGTGGAGAAGTGGTCCCTTGAGAGGCAGATTCCCCTAAAACCTGACTCCGGTCTCCTGGAAGGGATCATGACGGTATGCTTCCATTTTCTCCCTGAATATCACCGCCTACTAACCAAAAGAAAAGAAAAAAGTAATACCAAATTAAACAATGGCACAAAAGCTTTGAATGGGTTCCACTTTCACTTTAACCAATGCGATCCATAGCCGCTAATCCATACTCTCAAAAAAAAAAAAAAACTTTAAATGACATATTTATTTCTTAATATATTCAGTTATATATCAGCTGTTTCCTATAGATTTGGTCTCCGTACTAAAAATAATTGCCATTTGAGTTGAGACTTAAATACAGTGTCTGCTTTTATTTGTTCTGTAATACTATAGGACCTTTTAGACTGCAGCAGTTCATATTTAATAATTCCAAATGGCATGCCTCAGACGCTGCCATTGTTGAATACCATAATATCATAAAGACTGGATTCGGCTCTGTTATTATCTATTAATCTATTTCACAGTAGTTCAAATACTCATATGCTGTTCTGTAGAATTTCTGATTCTTTTGATGCAAAGTTATTACAGATTACTGTTATTACAGGAAAAAAAAATATTAAGTGCTACCATTTACTCTAAATTGGCTTTTTGTTTCATTAATGTGTACTGCTTTATATCTTTTGTGCAAGGTTGAAAACTCTGGCATACACATCTTATGTGGTATTATTTGATCTGCAACAGCTGTTGTGTGTGAATGTTTGAATACAGGCCATTGCAACGATTCAGTTTAGTCAGTCCAGCTACTGACTGAAAATATTAGTGTTCCCAACACTGACATACAATTCACAGCTCTCAAACCACAACAACTTTTTGCCTGGTTTCAAGAAGCCTACGGCAAGGTCGATCTAAAGGACATCTCAGTGAACACTCATCCTCCTTCCTGCGGACACACTCAGTCTAATGTAGCTCACATTGCCTGAACAATGCACACTTCAAGGCCTCATCTTACCAGAAGATTGTTACAGTGGGATGTGTTATAGACTCAGGAAATGGATGGCATACCAGTTATTGTCTTGCTTTTTATTCAATGTTCAAAGTGTTTGCAGAAAGAATCAGTAGCTGTTGCTTTATGGCTGGTGACAATAGCAAAGCTGGAAAGTAATATTTTGTTGTCTATATTTTGGTTTTTGCTTGTCTCATGAGGGTCAGCGGACAAGCATTCTTGTTTGTATGTCAGTTCTCAAATGATATATATCAAGGGTGTCCAATCCTACTCCTGAACAGCCAGAATCATGCAGATTTGCTTAGCACACTTGATTGTGAGTTTGTTTTAGTAACTGTCTGTTTTTAGTAATGACTCGAATTACCTGATTCGAGTGTGTTTTACATTTGGGTTGGAGCTAAACTTTGCAGGGCAGTGACCTTCCAAGAGTACGATTGGACACCCCTGGTATGTGTTAGAGGGAATGTTTTAAGTGCATAGAAAGAAACCGACTGGAGAGGGCTAGAGACCAGATACATTCAAGCCACAGTAGCTGTTAAAGTTCTTTGATGAGCTGAGCTTGAGGGATCAAAAACCTTGGTCAGATTGTGATGTTCAAGGTTTTATGCTGCTGCCAGCATTGCTACTGGAGTTGGTGAAGCTGTATCATGTCCATAATTCAATGTGCAAAATAAAACTTTTTAGCCTGCCATGTTGGGAAATACACTGACATTTTCGGAAGATGATATTTGCAGAATGTATGCCAACACCAAAAAGTAGATCTTAGATTAGATTAGATTCAACTTTATTGTCATTACACATGTACAAGTACAAGGCAACAGAATGCAGTGAGGTAACTCTGGTCAAAGAGGGTCACCTTAATCCCTAATCAAACAAAGCCCTGTAATAATCAAGTAATTGTAAAAATCTTGGTGTGTTTGATTAAAGGTTTACTCCACCCCAAAATCGAACAACAAAAACTCGGAACATGATTGGCTGCCGCCTGGCTACTGTATTTTCATAGAGCGATCCTGATTGGCTGACGCTTCCGTTGGCGGCACTTCACTGGTGTTGCACGCGGCAGACGTTCTGCTGCGAGTAACGCGAGTGAAGCGCCGCTGACGGATCCAAAATTCTTTTCGCCAACACTTGACATCACCCATTCAAAGTCAATGGGAAGTGTTGACGTCGACGCCACGTGTGAACACACCGTAACAGTGATGCTACTGAATTCCCAATGGCTCACTTAGTATCTCTTAGTTCGAGTAATTAATTTCTGTGAGTATATTTTACAACTTTTTGTGAGGTGTGTTTAAGTCATCTTATCGGTACATTTTCAAAGTTATTCTTAAACATATTCTGATGTAGGGAATCCTTAAGGCACTTTATAAATTAGACATATTTTACTGAATCATACATCAGAGTTCAGCATTTAGAGAGGTTTTGAGAAATGCTTTGGCAGTATTTGTGCTTACAGTCGACCGGAAAACAGTGTTATGAAAACACAGAGAGAACAAATTTAAGGAAATAGTGTCTGACAATCCTTAACATTTAGCTGCAGCCTGTTCACTGTAGATTGAGTGTGTCTCAGTTGGAACTTGTGGTTGGATTTGGCTCAGAAGTATGGCTTGGTCATGCAGAGATTGTGGAAAGAGATTAACTTCAGTCACAGTGGTTACAGATGCTGAAATGGTTGGAGGACTAAAATCTTCTGTTGCTCTCGTGTGCTGTACTTGCTCAATAGACTGTCCAGATAGTTCCTTTAGTTTTGTGCATCAAAATCAAAACTCTAAAATTTGATAGATACAGGTGCAACTGACTCCTGAATTGGTAACAATGGCAGTGGGAGCAATAAAAATAAAAATAAATAAAACATTATTTATATGCATACTGTAATGATAGTGTCAACAATAAATGTTTGTAATTTGTTGATTAAAACAGCGTCTAACTGGATCATTCATGACACAAAGTTTCTTCTGTTCCGTCTTAATCTTTTGTTCAAGTTCAATCTTTGTTTTATTTTTTTAGCTTTAAAATCACCAAAAAAGGATTATAACAGATCATTCTGTGCTAAAATTCAAGCGCTTCTCACTGGACTACGTGATCGAGATCAGTCCGCAAATAAACATACCTGCTCTGAGTTCAAATGAGTACCGCTGTTTTGTTCCACTTTTGAAGCATTTGCTATTTGATGCTTCTTATCAAAAATAGAAGGGCAAATTCAAAGACAATTGGGCAACTTTGTAGAAAATGAAATGCAAACAAAACTTAGTCACACTAGCATGGGGAAAAAAGTCATAAAATGTGACCATCAGTCATATTTTGAACATGTGCTGTCCGGAATCAAGCAATGCCCTGGATTCTGATTTTGCAGAATAAATATAGAAACAATTAGTTGTCAAACACGTATTCTTCAACGTTTAGACATTTATACGTCTGGCATTCAGTTAATTAAAGAACAATGAACAATGATGCATTACTAAAAAAAATAAATGAATAAATAATAATATCCTTGTTAATATCAAGTGCAGTTTATCTAATTTGGAAATAAAGCACTTGCTTGTTAGTAGCTCACTACAGTATCAGCACTCATTATTAACCCTTATGCAATATTAAAACAAGTATGAACCCTAGAAACTCTGGCAAGCAATAACATGAAAATCGTGCCTATTTCTTAAACCACAACCACCTGTCTCCTCCTCCTCCAAAAAAACAAAAAATACTCATGGATACTGTCTCCTAGCATCACACTTGAATCAAAGGTTGAGGAGTTAATTTCTACTTACATTTTGATTTAAGTTTGCTAATGGTCCTGAGCAGTGGCCCAGTTTGCTGTTTGACAAGGTTGTCAACTGGTCAGGTCTTGCACTCATCCCGCTTGTCAGATCCTTTCAGCTGACATATCACCCCCCTATTTATTCCAGACAGATGCTGCTCTGACGTACGACGCAGTCCACATCGTGTCGGTTTCTTACCAGCATGCGCCACAGATGACTGTCAACTCATTGCAGTGTCATCGCCACAAACCCTGGAGGTTCGGAGGACGCTTCATGAGTTTCATTAAAGAGGTAATGACAATCGCTCATGGCAGTGCTGTCACAAACACTTCAGCTCTCCAGAGAGAAGATAAGATATATAAGATATTGTTTAAATTACACAGCATCAGCTTCTCTGCTGAACACATGTCACTGATTTTTAAACTCATTTTAAGTGGTTATCCTTTTGATTTTTTTTTATTTTAACTCAATTAACTGTAAATAGTAAACCGCCCCCTTTATGTTTTTAGTGAATATTTCCATTTAAGTTTAATACTTCTCATTTGGTTTTAAATAATGTTTAAGGGGACTTTCAAGTTAAATATTTAACTTTCAATTCATTCCATTCGTTCGGTCAGTTTTTGAAATTTTCATAATTAATTTATATTTGTGCTGTGAACTTTAATACACCCACTAAATGATGCTATCAACAATGATGATATCTGTAAAGTTGTAAGCTGAGGAAATACTGTATCTAAACTAGCAGCATTTATAAATATGTTTTATTTATTTATTTATTTATTTTTTATGTAATGTCAGCCAATGGTTCATAGTACGACAGCATTTTAGTGCCACCAAAATAAATAAATAAATAAAACTAAAACTAAAGTCAGAATATTTCGAGAATAAATTTGAAACTATGAGAATATTCGACTTTATTCTCGTAATATTTCAACTTTGATTTTGTAGCATTTCATTTTTATTTTCTTAATATTTCAAATTTATTCTCGAAATATGACTTTGTTCTCGTAATATTTTGACTTTAATCTCATAATATTTCAACTTTATTCTCATAGTATTTCGACTTTATTCTCGTAATATTTTGACTTAAATCTCATAATATTTGGACCATATTCTTGAAATATTACGACTTTAATCTCGCAGTTTTAGGTTTTTTTTTTTTTTTTTTTTGGACTAAAAAGATGAGTCAGTGGAGAAGATGTTATTTTATTTTATTTTATTTCATTTCATGACATACCAATAAATTGGAATTGACTGGTATGTTGGTTACAGTAATATTCATGAGTTAAGTCACGTTTTTATTTTTAGCCATCATCCTATATAGATTTTTCAGTGGGGGTTGTTGATATCTTTGGGAGCAGGATGGATGATGGCTGTGAAATTACACAATTTAATTTAAAGATAGTAAAAATGCATGCATAAGAATTAATTTAAAATTAATTGATATTTATTTAATATCAATATTTATTTATCATATAATTAAAAAAAAATACTCAACAATGAAACATCCATCCATCCATCGATATGTAGATATACTGTTTGGTTTGAAAAGTGTGCCTGTGGTATATTTATAAATAACATCCCCCCCCCCCCCTTTTTTTTTTTTTTTTCTTATCAGTGACATTCCTATACATTTTTATTGCAACCTAAATGTCCAAATACCTTTACCAAGTAGACATTAGTAAATACTTTTACCACTAATAAAAAAACTGAATCATTATTCAGAGGCAATCTTTACTTTTAGCGTTGGATATTACCTGATAAACAATCACCATTCACCATCCTTTTTAATTGCCTCATTTAAGTGCAGCAGAACAGTTGATTGCAGCAAGTTTGCGTTCGTACTATTCAAGCCCTACACTACTAAACTCCCACTGTCCCACTTTTTCATCACTGTGTGCTTCGCAAGCAAATGTGCTCGTCATAATCAGCTCTTATTTCAGCTCACAAGAGAGACTTTGATTGGGACTCATAATAGGCAGATTAGAGTTGTTGAACACAGCTCTGTGGAGCGGCGCATAGAAGAGAAGAGCAAAATGAGGGCCGTAGAGTTGGCGTGGAGAGCTTTGTCTCTCTTTGGCATAGCGGAGAACACACGTTCCTGTGAAATATCTTCACTCCTGAACAAAAACGGAGGTGTTTAATTTGGAAGAGGTTATGGAGAGGGCTGGAGATCTGTGTGTGTTGTTTGGGGGAGGAGCTCTGTGCGTAAGGGACAAGGGAGGAATGGGGAGGAGGAGTTGCAATGTAATTTTTTTTTTTTTTTTTTTTTGGTGTCTCTAGAGATTGTTGCAAGTGAGCTGGTCGTTAATTAGGACGGAGGTCTTGGGGGAAGATGTGTCTGAGTCGCTGGGATGTAAAATGTAATTAAAAAGGAAATAGAAGCTGTGTGTGTGTGTGCTTATGAGGATGTATATCGGGGTGTGTGTGAGCAAGCACAAGTGCACCATACTTGGGCAAAATTCTGAACTGAAAAACTGAACTTGAACGAATTTTGACACACACCAAAGGATATTGAATTGGATATTGGATTTTATCTTTTAGTTTCAGCTAGTTGCCATTGCAAGATTTTTAATTTAGTTCAACAATGTACTATGAATTTTATTAGTTCAGTAAAACATAGACAATTACATGATGCATCATGCACTCTCAGAAATAAAGGTACAAAAGTTGTCACTGGGGCTGTACCTTTTCAAAAGGTACACATTTGTATCTATTTGGTTCAAATATGTACACTTTAAGTACTAATATGTACCTTGGGCCTTTTTGGTACACGCATGTGCCTTTTAAAAAGGTACCACCTCAGTGACAGCTTTTGTACATTTATTTCTGAGAATGTAATATTTCTTATTGTTTTCTATTTTCCTCAACTGGTCTGATGTATTTCTGTTAGTGCTGTCAAATGATTAATTACAATTAATCACATCAAAAATAAAAAGCTTTTGTTATATAGAATGTGTGTACTGTGTAAATATATATTTATATATATTTAGTGTGTGCACTGTGTATATTTATTATGTATATATAAATGCAAATGTCTATATTTTAAATATATTTATATATACTATAACATTATATAACATATGTATAAATGTATATACACATGTTAAGACTTTCACTATATATACTGTTCCATGTATATACACACATACACAAACACACACACAAACGTTGGTTTTTGTGATTTATGAGGACTCTCCATAGGTGTAATTGTGTTTATACTGTACAGACTGTATGTGATATCGTCCTACTCTTACCCTACACCTAAACCTACCCCTTACAGAAATGGGCGTTTTTTTTAGAATTTCAAAAAAGCACCATTTAGTATGTTTTATAAGCCTTTTGAATTACGGGGACACTAAAAATGTCCTCTTAAATCACCTTCATTTCGTAATACTAATGTCGTACTCATGCCGTTATGCAAATTCTTGTCCACATATCACATAAACATGCACACACAATAAACATACACCGTACAAATATTGTGAAAACAAAATCTGCGATTAATCCCAATTTTAGTGTTGACATACCACAACATCCCAAAATATGAAAAACTTTTTATTTATAGAAATAAAGATCCACATTTAAGTGCTAATAATAAATTATTATCAGAAGATTCCATTGTCCCCTGTACTGCCAATTCTTTTGGCTCATTTTGAAGACTTTGGTGTTAAATCGAGCATGTATTAATGCAATATGGTGATTTGTTAAATATAATGAAGCAAATTAAATACTAATTGTACTGTGGGTGGCATTTCAGTGTTTAATATTATTATAATTTAATGTTTCTTCATATGCCTCTGTTACATAAGATTGCCTTTTTAAGCTAATTTAAAATGGTTATCTCTTGTTATATTTGATTTAAACTTTATTCACTCTATATGGTGGCCCCATTTTCCTTTTTTTTTTCTTTTTTTTTTTTTTTTGTAATTTGAACTTTAGTTCTGCCTCCTTTGTTGATTTTAATTGCTTTTAAATTGGGGAATGTAATTGGGTTTTAAATAACTTTCTCAATAAAATTCTGAATATTGCACAGCGCTGGTGTGTTTTAAATGTTGAACCTCTCTCTTTGTTCTTTGAAGTCTCATTGGGATGGCCTGACGGGACGGTTGTGCTTCAACAGAACTACTGGTCTCCGTACCGACTTTGATCTTGACATTGTGAGTCTTAAGGAGGATGGCCTTCAAAAGGTAATCCACCACAAAAATACATAACAACAGTCTCAAATCAGACACAACATGATTCACAAACAAAACACACATTGGATAATAATGCATTTGCTGGGTCTCCATGCTTTTTAGCATAGCAGAAGGGATAAAATGATGTTTTCTTCTGCTAATGCTCGCCTGCCGAACAATGTAATAATTCACTTTTGTTTTGTGTAGTCAATTATGCCAGAAAACCTTCATGCTGCTTAAGAGCAAATGCTTCATTGTTTCTTCCCTCAAATAACCTTCTGATCTCACAGTCTACCATACTGAAACCTCCTGTACCTTGTCTCATTTGGTCACCATTGCTGTGCAAATAAAGAGCAATTTGTGTCTTACGTTTAATTTAGCTTCTAACAAGGAAGCAAATGAGGTGTTTAAGCATAAGTTAGTGGATCATAAAGCAAATTGGATTAGTGTACAAAGTACTGTTAATTACAAGCCTCAGTTAATGACCGGCTGAAGTTGCACATAGCATGCTTTTGTGCAGTAATGAGGTATGCAAGTATATCCACGCTTACTTTTGTGAAATAACGTGCAAGTTGTCCTAGATTAGCACTACTATTTTATTGATTAGTTGTCACACTTAAAATTGAAATCACACGTTTTTGCAAACAGTGTTAAAAAATTTAAACTGTACTAAACTGCACCACAGAGCTGCACAACAATAGCTAATCACACTTATCGTGCTCAAAGATATAATCACGATTAGCAAATTATTTATATTTATTTCAATTTATGTTTAGACAGATTACTAAATTGTTTATCAGTGTTACGTTTTGATGAAAAAAAAACTAAAACTGAATGAATGAATGAAAATAAATTAATGGATGAGAGAATGAATGAATAAATGTATTAATTATTGGGGGGTTTAAATGCTTGAGATCTAGCAACTGCAACAACTCGTAGGGGTGCCCGATCCGACTGTCCTGCAAAGTTTAGCTCCAACTCTAGTCAAACGCACCTGAATCAACTAATTAAGGTCTTAAGGATAGCTTAAAAATTAAAGGCATGTGTGTTTAATTAGAATTGGAACTGAACTTTGCAGGACAGTGGTTCGCCGGGAGCAAGATTGGACATCTCTTTTTTAGAGGCACAGAATGAAATGTTTTCAGGATAAATGACTGATTGCATGACGGACATGTAAAATAAATCAATAAATAAATATTTGCACTTGTATTTGAGCAGAAACACCAGCTTTCATATTGGCTGGTCTTTTTTTCAGAAAATGTATCAGTTTAGGAAAAAAACTCAAATTAGGGAATTTAAAGGCTTGTCATCTGGCAACCATAACCATGAAAACTTGTGAAGGCTTGTTAGTGTATGATAACGCAGATTGCAAATTGAAATGAAATGTTTTCGGGGGAAAAACAACGGGCACAAATCACAAAAAAATGATGCTTAATAAACTAAGAAAAGCAGAAATAATTATTACAAATAATAATCTGTCGTGCAGCTCTATTCCACCAAACACCTCCACATAACAGGTGATAAACCTTTACTTTATCCCCAACTCATTCAGTAGCACATACTTGCAAGATGATAAAAGACCGTTTCCTGGAGAAATCTAATGCAATTCCGAGTGACATGTACAGATTTCTCTTAGTAGACCACATATGTAACATTTTCTAGAAGTAGACATTCAGAGAGAGAGAGAGAGAGAAGGATATTAATCTGCATTTTATATTTGAATAAGTAGGTTTTGAGAAGGCCAAGAAAGTCTCCTGTCGGCAGGGTGAATACATATCTGAGCCTTCCCCTGATAATCTCTTTTAATGAATTGAGTTAATTGCAGTCAATTTGCAATAATGGGACATCGCCCTGTAAAGTGGCGTAGCATACTACTCGAAACATGTATCACCCTGCATTTGCACAATCTGTAACTAATACAGTACATATGTCAAGTCATATGCATATGTTATGTTTTGCATCAGGTGAGAGGTGTTACCGGGGGATTTTTGCACCTGCGTGACTCGGAGACTTGCCGCTCTTGTGGCTTCATGAATATGAGAATAGCTGTGATGCTGCAGGAGAGAGAATCGCCGCATGCCTTTAGACAGAGATGGATACGGACAGCTATGAAGCCATTTGTAGTAATGATTTGTTGAGGAGTGACTGAACAATATGCAGGACTTCCTTTTTCTCGCTGCAGGGGATTGTTTGTGCAAAACTAGCTTAATTTGCTGTATCCGCTGTATTCTGATATTAGAGGGATTATTCACAGTACATCTATTTCAGCTATGCTGTCTGTCTCATATCATGTATATGTTTGCTGCGTGTTTGTACCTTAATTTATTCGTATGCCATTTTTTTTTTTTTTGTTTCTAATATCCCTTGAGGTAGACAGAACATGCCGGCTAAAATAGATTCATTGACTCAAAATCAACTGGATTGGTCCCACTGCAGAGTTATACAAATTAGCTTGCACAATAATATTGACCAATATCTCGTCTTGAGTGTAGATTTATGATATATTTTTCATAAATATACACTTGAGTGTAGATTTATATATATTCATATACTGATAAAGATTACATTTAAAGGTCAGAAACAGTTTTTTTCCCCCCAAATACACAAAACAACCTCAAACATGCTAAATTTGTCAACATGCAATTTTTATTCACAGCCATAACTATCATAAAATGGTGTCAGTGTATGGAAAGCAAAAAAAAAATAAAAAGATTACCATATAGGTTGTTTTACAGTGCAACTTACACATGATCCAACTTGTTTATAGTTCATGCTAATCTGGGAAAGTATTTGAGAGTATTTGATCACCAGAAAAAAATACAAAAATAACACCTTTACAATGTTATTAGATTAAAATTCATACCATCTGTACTGCTTTTTTCCTTTAACATTTTCCTTTTGCAAAATTGAATTGAAAAGCAATCTACTTTGGTGCAATTGCCCTTCCTCTATGTTAATGTATTCGGAGTGTATGCAAGGGCCTAGCTACTCATGAGCCTGAGCGCAGACCTATTGGCATAAAAACAGAAGAGCCAATCAACTAATGCTCCTGGATGAGCTCAGCACAGGGCTGCTAATGTAGTCAAATGTGCTATTGCAATGTGGATGGGTCACACAGGTAAGTGAAACATGCTCTAACTACCTAAATTTCATCTTTTCTAGGTAGGAAAGTGGAGTGCATCTGGGGGGCTGAACATCACCGAGGTCCCCAGGCAGAACGGCATGAACATCACAGACTCCCTTTCCAACCGCTCGCTGGTCATCACTACCATTCTGGTAAGGTCATCGAGATGCTATGTGTGAAGGAGAGCTCTCTTTCTCTCTCCTGCTTTATCATTCTGTGTCTAATTTACTCATTCTCCAAATTTCACTATTTTTTCCAGTGTGCTTTACCTTATTTCAGGTCAGTGTATGGGTTGCTTTTCAAGTAATGAAATGCACATGCTTCAGATTCACATTTCCTCTCACAGAAATGCCAGATAGCTCTGTCCCTTTCAAAGTCTCAGTCCTTGAAATAAATTGGACCTGACTGAATCAACAACACAAGATGTCTTCCCCTGTTTGAAATTTTGAAGCGCAACCATCTCCCATGACCACTTAAAGCAGAATAACAGTTCTGAATAGAAGACAGTACCAGCGCTCAACACAGTTTGCCTATTTAAAATAGAAAATTAAACTTGGTACAAAAAATATTTAAATTAAAGATCTTTATTTGTATTTTTCTCCTGTACACAGACTGTTCAAAAGCATTAAAATACCATAACATGTTTGCAGATATTTAGGAAACATGCACAGTTTACATGTTTATCTGAAAATAAACTAATAAAATAAATAAATAAATAAAATAATGCTCTACAGCCAGGTATTCTACTTGTAAACTCTAAAAGTGTGATCAATGCTGGAATCTCTGCTTTTATTTTGGTCTCTGTGACTCCGCCCACTGCCAGTTTATCCAAAAGTAGTTCAACACTTCAAGTTGCCAGTTGGCATAAAACACAGTGTATTGCAGCCATTGGAAGCTACTAAATGAACCGAATTAGAAATCGCATTATACCTGACCTAAAATCCTCTCTGACCATCTCAAATTCTTTATGACTAGAGAAATATTAAAATGCAGACAAATCAACTGATTAACTAGTTGCCTTTCACTTTAAAATACATTATTTCCTGATGCATGTCCTCAAACTGGTAATGTGAATGAACATTTTAAGAGCTCTAGCAAGGTATAACAAAGAGCAGTAAATGGTAAAAAAAACAAAAAAACAAAACAACTACAGTAATATGTTTATGATCAGTGTTGGGGATAATGCATTACAAGTAACGTGAGTTACGTAATAATATTACTTTTTCCAAGCAAAGAAATGCATTGCTTTTTAGTTTTAGAGTAATATAACTTTTCAAAAAAAAATAACGCCAGTTACTTTTGTTATCTTATTTATTGACTGACAAGTCTACTGACCTCATGGGAGAAATCAGAAATACAGAGGAATTGTGCGAGGTTTGTGAATACAGTGTAGTTCTAGACTAAATGTGACCCTGGGCCACAAAACACTGTTCTCAATTTAAAAAAAAATAACACTTATGGCTGGTTTTGTTGTCCAGGGTCACAAATGTGAATGTGCATTAATTCATCTCACTCTCAAAAACAGATTCAGTATTCATCAAAATTAATTTAAATAAGCTCAGAATATGACACAAACATGCAATAAATTACACAACTGTATCTAATCTCATTTTATTAACCAATTTCTTTGCTGCTGACCTTTGATGATCCAGTTCAACCATACTTACAAGCAAAAATGACTGTATTCTACTTTACAGATGTGAATTTACTTTTTCTTCAGCCTGACGTTTATTCGTGACACTTTTTGGTGTGCTTCTACATTTGCTATATATATAACTTCTTATATTAAAAACCAAACACTTAAGCTCTTCCCATGTTTAAAAAGTAATGTAACGCGTTACTTTCAATAAAAAGTAACCGGGTAACGTAATTAGTTATTTTTTTAGGGAGTAATGCAACATTGTAATGCATTACTTTAAAAGTAACTTTCCCCAACACTGTTTATGATTATGATAGTAGTTTAAAATAACATGATTACAGATATCAGTTTGCAATGGCAAGCAGCATAACAATTTTTGTTCTAAGATAAAATAACTGGATACAAATGACACCAGTTATGTGAATTAGCCCTAAAAATAAGTAATAAGCTTGAGAAAGTACCTTGCACAGGTACTTTAACAATTAAATCATTTATTGGGTAATGTCATTGACCCATTCCAATTTGGTTTCTCTCCATAGGATGTTTTCAGAGATTTACTGTACATGTGGCCTTATTACTTATTACTGTTACAAGCTGTTGCATGCTGGGTGAAATTCTGCTTTACCCAGTGCCATTTGCCAGATAATAGCACAAATGACATGTCTTAAAATAAATGTGTGCTCATTCAACAATGCATTCTCACAGATGCCCAGAGGGCTGCATTTATGCATGTCGCAGGAATGTTTCGGGATTTTGTGGTTCTGACAACAGCCTCAGTGGACTTATTTTGGACAGGCAGATGAGTTATCAAGAGGGATAAACACTGTCATTAAATGTGGATTGAGCTGCAAGGCTATAATTATGAGTTAAGGTCTTGATAGGATATAATCAGGGATTTTTAGTACCATGCAGTTGTTCTGGGTATTGTTATCTTACGATAGTAATGGATTTTTTTTTTTTTTTGCAATGAATGGGAGTACTGAATAAGGGTCTCTTTAAAGTGACACAATTTTAAATACAAATGGTGAATAACAACGCATCCAGGGCAAACATAGATAATCCAGAGTTGTAATGGTAATCCAGGCATAGGTCGGGGCTGGCAGCAAACCAGGTAAACAATTAAAAAACACAACAGGGACACATTTAACACATTCTTGCCTTAATTAAACAGATTTTTCCATAGTTGGGTCTATGTAACTGGTTCATTTCTGTTACTGCTCAAACAGGAAAAGAAGGAGAAGGTATTAAAAAAAAAGAAGTTGATTTGCCACCAAACCTTAGGGAATTTTACAGATTGTGGGCTTAGAACAGATGGTAACTGTTATAGATGATATTGTTTTGGCCACACAAAGTTTTTGATCAAGATAATTGGACAACTTGTACAAAGTTGCGTTTCGTTATCCATTTATTCAATCCATGGCTCATGGTTTCATCTAAAACAGACTGACATCTAAAAAGTCCAAATGTTTTTTATTAAAATATATAAATACATTTTTTTGACTAGATGTATTGTATAATTTCTGATACCTGCATTTAGCTTAATTTTCCTTATATTGCGTTTATATATATATGGAGACTGGGGTTGGTTGTCACAATTTGAACTCTGTGTATTTTTGAAGTTATTGTATAGGCTAAGCCCTGTATATTTCATATACAGGGCTTAGCCTAAACCAGGATTAGGCCATAGTTCAATTAGGACAACTAATTTTTATAAACATACCTAAGAAAAAGAACATTATTGGTGGGCATATTGAGATAAAACAAAAGTACTGACATGTTTTGAGTTTAATCAGATTAAAAATGTTTCTTTCAGTTGAAACAGCTCAGATTTAATTAAACACACACTGATGTTTTGACAAACGTTGATAGAAAACAAATATATAATGCTATAATGCAGCAGTTCATGACAAATGGACGTAACACTCAAAATTGGTGTAATGGGACTAGTTGTAATTGACTGATTTAGTTACTGACGGTGCTGACATAGCTGTGAAAATTATCCTATGACAACTAATCCTGGTCTCTTAAAATAAATAGTTTATTTTACAGTCTTTTGAGAGTGCACAGGTCTCAGATCTTGACAGATCCCATTTGAAATATTGTTCACGACACAACAAGCATCTATTATTATTAAGAAGTCTGGACAGGGCATAGAATTTGATGAAACTGATTCTCCAATTCAGTTCAAGGATGAAAGTGCGTGACGCTGGTCCTGTTTTCAGCTGTCAGCTGAATACTTTGGATTTTCTGTCCTGCTTGAATTTGTCATTTTGTCTTTTCTGGCTAAAATGGAAAAAATGCTGTCAGAGCTAGAAGGATATCACAGAATGTTTGATGAAACACACAGATAGTGAAGGTCCCCTTGGTGGAGTTTGATACGAAGTACCGCAAGCAATACATAGAGCAATCCTGAAATAACTGTATAACTACTGCTACTGACATACTACTTCATTAAAGCTTCTTTATCTGTCTCTATTACGAAAAATGTCACAGGTCAGGGGATCTGATTTCTCAAGGACTAATCCAATGAATTTCCTCCTCAATAAGCCATCAACATTAAACAGAAGCCATTTTGTTATCACTTGCTTTTTAAATATCTCACACAGTTTATGTACATTTTGTGCACTTAAAGGGAATGCCAATTATATCCGGTGTTATTACTTAGTAATGACTGCATTGTAAGAACATCATTTCAGATATTTTAGAACCTGGTTTGGTCCAACAGCAAGGAGACAGAGAGATCTGAATTCTGGCACAGTTCCTTGCACATTATTATCATTTACCTCAAACTATTTTAAAAATGATACTTTTAAGAATTGATACTTTTAAAATTTAGCATCACACCTACTGTCCAGCCCTAAACTGTAATGAATGGGATAGGGACGTGCGGGTATATTTGCAAGCTTTTAAAAAAGGACGTGGTTACAACAGACAGGGTCAGAAAACAGCAGACAGGTGTGGTGAAGGCAAAACACAAGAATGGTCCAGATGGGAAGCAAAAGTCGGGCGATCAGCAAGCAACTACATCCAATGGCAAAGACAAAGAGAAATATCCAAAACCAGGTAGAAATCAGTACACGGGAAAACTACACAGAAAACACGACTAGAACGAAAACACAGGGAAACGCTTTGTTCAAGGAAACCTTGATACTCAGAGGCTAGGCTACAAACACAGACATTTTTTTAAAAGGTGACACAATGAGTTAACAATAGGGGAGGGACTGATGAGATTTGTGGCAATTTTAAATTTTGATCGTGGCTCCTAATCAGTGGTCCTGTGTTGTGTGAGAGAGTTTCAAAGCCTTACAACTAAAGTGAAACTACAATACAACATGATCATTGTACAGTGTGTTTGCTGCAACAATTCACGTTTACTGACCAGCCAATAAAAACGTGACATGAAATCAATGCATTTTGGCGCAAAAAAAAAAAAAAAAAATTCCCTCAAGCTTACTCTTTTGCCCCTTCCACTTTTTCTCATTTCACGTTTGTTAACACTATTGGGTAGGTTTAGGGTTGGGTTTGGTGTTTTTTTTTTTTTTTTTTTCTCCATAACATAATGTTGTGTTATGGGAAATAACAAACCCTTAAACTTTTATCAATATTCCTTTATTATCAACATTTAAATCCAGAACAGGTGCAATATGTACCTGAAGCAACATAATAATACTGCCTCAATATGTTATATTAAAATGTGTGAATGGTCATGTATTGAACATCCTTTTTATCGCCACTCATTTCACATTGAAACTTCCATGAAACAAGCAATAAACGTGAATATGGCGACATTTCCGCAACATGGATATTACCCATGTTGTACAAACGTCAACACAAGCTCATATTTTCAGCCTGGGTTGGTTCAAGCCACTTCGCAAACCCTCTACTATTGTAATTATCACAGCCAGTATTTAGAAAAGATTTTACATGGACCCATATGATACGAATGGTTCTAGAGGTTTGTTTAGCAGCTGGTGATGACAGCTGGCTTGGCCAATGTGACTGCCTTTCCCAATACTTCCCAACATTGTGGATTCCGCATATACATTTTAAGGTTTTCTGGCTCATGGAAGATGTACAACATGCCAACATGTTTTATTCGTAAACATCCCAGGGTAATATAGGCTTATCGCTGTGGCTCAGCACAACAGGCTAGTGCTTCAGTTTTGAGAGCCCCTCAGGACCAATGTCTCTTGGGTTGTGGCTGTTCTTTCTCTCTCTCTTGCTTTCTGGCCAACATTTGAGCACCTCATGCCAGCTCTCCTGCATGAGCCAATACCAAGAACATCTTGAGGTCTTTCATGTATAGCACAGCTTTCTTCATTGTGAGGGAATGCAGGAGGCAAGACAAAATAATGACCTGCAGAGGCTGTCATGGAGCAATGGAGTAAAATAATGTCTAGGTGGGATGGTCAAGACATGGGAATGCATAATGTAGTTTCATTGATGTTTCCTAAAGTAGCCCAACAAATCATGACATCTAATTCAGAGAACTTTTATGAGATCATTAAACTACTTTTCACAATGCTTAAACATGCAAATTCTATGAATTTCTTTTTTTTTTAAACTGGTTTAAGACATGCTACTGTATCTCGGGCCATTCAAACAACCAATCAGCGTTTTCATTTCATTCCCCTAGTGACACATAAATTGATTGGTGCAATTTTAACATAAACTGTAAAAACATTTGGAAATACTTATTAACTATTAACTAAGACTTTTCCCTCAATAAATTCTTAATTTGCTGCTTATTAATAGTTAAAAAGGTAGTTTTTAAGATTAGGTATTGGACAGGATTAGGGATGTAGAATAAGGTCATGTACAATAAACCATTAATATGTGCACAATTAGCACTAATAAATGGCTATTATTCTAGTAATATGCATGCTGATAAACATCGAATAGGTCTAACCGTAAAATTAAGTGCTACCAAATATTTCTACATGGGTTATGTAAAAAAGTACATTTGTTTTCCTTTGAATCTCGGCCAGGTGTCATTTGGGATTACTTCCACTCAGCAAGGTGTGTGTGCAGTAAACTGAATAAGAAACCTCAGCTCATTTGAAGATGCTTCTCATTGTTTATTTTGTATTTGTACAGGAGGAGCCATACGTCATGCTTAAAAAGTCTGACAAGGCCCTCGTCGGCAACGATCGCTTTGAGGGCTTCTGTATTGACCTGCTAAAGGAGTTGGCCAGCATTCTGGGTTTTTCCTACGAGATCCACCTGGTGCCAGATGGAAAATATGGGTTTCAAGATGATAAAGGCCAGTGGAATGGGATGATAAAGGAACTTATGGAACACGTAAGTAATCACGTTGCACAGCATCATAGTGGTTAAGTATAGGAATCCACAAATGCTGTTTCTGCTGAATCAGATTTAAAACTTCAGAAACTTCATCTCTAATTATGCCTTTTATTTTAATAAAGCCTTTCTCCTGGTTTTCTGATGTCTAAACAAAATGCAGAGATGACACAATAACGCAATTAGCTGAACGTGTTGCTAGCTCCAATACTGCTTCCTCTCACAAAACGCATGCTTGCTAAGGTGACAGAACACACCTGGATTGCATTGACACACCGCAAAGACATGGTGGCAAGTGCTGCCACAGCAAATAAACATTTAAACGCCTCTACAGAGTCAGCAGAATTAGACAATGCTGAAAGCTGATTCCCCTCGATGTAGCCCCAGCCCATTCTCTTAAGTCTCAGTGCTGTCAGGCTGGGAGTGTAAGCCCTGTCACAGGAAAGGGTGCTGCTGTGCTGGCTTCCCATCCCATCGCCCTTTCACTGTCCTCACCCTCTGAGGTCACCAAAAGCCCGGGGCTGGAGAGCTGTAATAGCTTAAGTGGCATTTAGTGGAGGAAGTCATATGGTGGGAGTCAATGGCGAGGTGCTGGAAGGGTTCGGAGAGGTGACTTACTGCAGCGGTACTTAATCTTCCTTGTGCTTTAGCCAGATCCAGCCCGATTGCAGTCACCTTGAGGGGAACAAAGGGATTATAGCTGGAAGAGTCAAAAATTGAGATGGGATATGTGTGTGTGTGTGTGTAAATGGCTGGAGCTTAAAAAGTAAAAGAACTACCTAACTGTTTCGTGAAATGTAACGAAAAGTAATAACGCATAAAACAATTGTCATTACAGCTTGAAATGTAAGATACTGCAAGATACCAAATGCAGAGTTGAAGCTAATTAACTCTAACAAATATAGTGGGGTGTGGTTTTAGAAAATGGAGAAAAAGAAAATAAAATATATTTTAATTTCTGCACACTGAATTACAGTGAAATTACAAAAATGTACCATACAGTACAATGTGTTGTACCTGATGAAAACCTGGCTGGTTAAATATTGAACTGCTTGGTAAATACATTTTGGAACTGTAATTTTACCATGCAAACATTTATTTAATATTTTTTTTCCTTTGTTTATAATGCTGCTTTTCACCATATAATCTACTGATTACAAAATTATAATTTGTTAATATTGTATATGCTGAAGTGCTAATGACATATACTGTTCAAGTTTGTAGTCAGATTGTATTTGATTGTATTTAAATCAAATTATATTAAAATATTAAGCCAAATCAACATTTTGGAATGATTTCTGAAGGATTATTTGACACTAAAGGCTGGAGTAATGATGCTGACAATTCAGCTTTGCTATCACATGAGTTTAATACATTTTAAAATACATTGAAGGAGGATATATAATATTATTTTAAATTGTTTTAATATTACAACATATTACCATAGAGCCATGGTGAGCATAAGAAACTTCTTTCATAAACATTAAAAGGTCTTATTGATCTAAACTTTATACCTTTGTCTATTTATTTTAACACCTTAATGTGAAACGTAATTCAACATTTTGTATGTCAATTTATTCTGTGCATTTGGGCTACACCACATATTACTGACAATCTATTGGGCCAGTGTCATATGTATGAGGTAATTATTCAGTCCAAACAGGGTTGCAGAAGGGCATGTGTTTTCAGGATTGTAGCCTCAAACCTTTTACTGCCTCACAGAGCTAACATCTCTTCTCCTCCGCATAATTTGAGAGGAGACATGCCGACGCACTGACACGGTCAGACTGAGTAACCTAATGAGTGCAGAGCAGAGCAGAGACACAAATATGGACATCCGTTATTATTCATCAAAAAACTCGCAGAGTCAGGCAAACTAAGCAAACACTAGTTAAAAGATCTGCTAAACATGAGGTACATTATTTAGTTAGGTTAGTAAACTTAGAGAAAAATTAGAATGTTTCCCAAACAATTAACACATTTCTTGTTGCTATAATTGTACAATAAGAACAACACAATTAGCTATTTGTATTACTTCATTATTCATATTTAAGTGTTAAGTAAAAATTTGTTGTGTGATGTATATCCAACACAGTCTCACAACCAATTTGTACGTATTTGTACGAGGTTCCAAATTTGTACTAATTCGTAATTCACTAGTACGATTTTGTATGATCTGTCTAAAACCCTGTGACGGGCAGGTTTAGGGGCGGGGTTGGGTTTAGGTAATTCATACAAATTGGCAACTTGTAAAATATGTAGAATTTTTAAGAAATCGTATGAATTTTAAACAAGTGTAAAGAGGGCACTCATGATACACTGGACCTGAATGTTGTGGGTTTTTTATACATGCTGCTGTTCTGAAAGCGTGTTAAATAGATTTGCAGCTTGAGTAAAACAATAATAAAATATACAGTTTTGATTAACATTAGTTAATTACATTAGTTACCATGAAGATTGGTAAATGCGCTCAAGTAAATTTTTTTTATTATTATTATTATTTAGTTTCTTTTTTAGTTCACGTCAATTCCAACATTTACAAATATATTATTAAAATCAAAAGTTGTGTCTCTTAGACTTATTTTAAGGTCCATTTCTCACTATTAACTAACTATTAGCTATGATGTTTGTCTAATTTAAACATTTAATTGTTGTTTATTAATAGCTAGTAAGGTAGTTGTTATGTTGTATGATTAAAGGATTAAAATATCTTTGTGCAGATTAAGGCATCATGTGGTTTATAAGTATTAATAAACAGACAATATGCTATTAATATCCATGTTAGTTAAAAGTGGTCCTTAAAATCGTGTTACTATTGTATTTCTATTGATTGATGTTAATTAAGTTAAATAATTACTGTGACAAATTTTTGGTTAATTTAACTTTAGTTACAGTAGTTTACTTAAAGTGACTTTACCAGTGTTTTGCCAGTGAATTTGTACTTGTGAATTTGGAAAAAGTCATCTTGTTTATCTATCTTATTACAATGATTAAGACAATAATTAATAGTTTTCAACCCCCCCCCCCCAAAAAAAAAAAAGTATAGCAAAGTGTAGCCAGTCTTCCAGAATAAACAAAGAGAATGAGGACTGGTTTACTATTTAGTGAGATTCCTTTAGGGATAGTCTAATTAAAGAAGAGAGAAACAAGACAATTCAATTCTCATATAGTTTGTGCCATGAGAGCAGCAAGCTTGTTTGCTGGATACAGACTCAATTTACACCCGCTGTTAATCTGTTATTTGATTTGATTACAAGTGGACGGCACTAAATACAGGTGTAAACTGTTTGTTATCTCCTTCCATAATCACAGGTGATGCCAGATACAACAAATGTATTTTTGCACCAGGTTGTCATTTATACATTAAAAAGGTGAACACAAATAGCTTGGAGGTCGATTATGAACATGTCAAGTGTAATAAACAAGCTCACTTATAATGGTTTTCACAGCCAAACCCCAGCTCTCAGCCTGTGATCTCCTGGTGTTTTTAATCATTGCTTTTCTAAAAATATCTCTCTAAAGATTTTGACCAGTTTTAGTTTCTCGTTGATTGTTTTAAGCTATGGGCTCAATGCAACGGATTTGGGTGTGTTGTATACTTGAGCCTTATCAGATGGCCTGCACAGTATCGAAGGTACGGTGTGTATTTTTAGGAGCACTCATTTTGCGGCTGAGTGCCCTTCTTGCTGCTGTCTATATAGATAAGCTGATCTGGAATCAGCAGACCTGAAAAGCAAACTAAGAAACAAGCTCTGGGACCTGACCTCGGCCTGCCACATGAGGCTGAGCTAGATAGAATGTTTTCATGTGAGTAAACTCAAAGCCTTATCTCTGAAGACGGATTTATGGACTCGGTGATTTCTCAACCGATTCTCACCAAATGTTGCAGCTTGAGCCTTTCATGAAAACAATTTAAGACTTGAGCGCAGAAGGAATTTTTTTTTTTAATGGAATGAGATTTCTAAAGTTATTTCCATGAACTTAGAATTGTCTCGCCATCCGTACGTCAACGTATGCTGCAGGAAACATGGAGTATTTTTCAGTAATAGACAAGAACTCAGCTGCTCGAGAGCCCTTGTTGTTAGAGCACGGGGAACTGAGAGGCTGTTATTAATGGCTCTTGTCAAAGTTATTTATCAGCTCAATTTATTTTCATCAGTATTTTTTATTAGCTCTTACAGAATTTTCATTACTTCGCTATTGTTCTTTACACGATGAGTGTGTGTTATTGCTGCCTGTGACATGCTCGTGTAGGGTCATCCATCGATGGCTCGTAGATTTAAAGAAGACAACAAGCAACAGCGGATTAGTACGAGGTTGTTTTTGGCTGATAAAGTGCCATTAAATCATAGGGTGATACATTTTAACTGTCACCAGCATGTTCACATAAATCATGGTTTCATTACTGAATTACCAAATGCCTTTGCCCTAGTACATCCATTTAACAGCATGTGCTCGTGTAGGTTTATCAAAATAAGTCAGACGTCTTCATTCATTTTTGTAGGTCACCAAGCCCCTTAAAACAAATTATAATCAGTTATTAAAAAATAAAACTAAAATCCCAACTTTCACACAGCAATATTTCAGTGATATTTAGTCAGCATCCAATTGTGCAAGTTCTCCCACTTAAAAAGATTTCTTGCTCTCACAGACCTGGAACTTTAAGAGGCTCCTCTGTCCTCCACTCATTATCTGTATTAATGGCATCACACTTCGAACTCCACTATGGCTAAGACCAAAGAGCTGTCAAAGGACACCAGAAACAAAATTGTGGGCATGCCCCAGGCTGGGAAGACTGAATCTACAATAGGTAAGCAGCTTAGTGTGAAGAAATCAACTGTGGGAGCAATTATTAGAAAATGGAAGACATAAACGACCACTAATAATCTCCCTCAATCTGGGGCTCCATGCAAGATCTCACCTTGTGGGGTCAAAATTATCACTACAACTGTGAGCAAAAATCTTAGAACCACACGGGGGGGACCTAGTGAGTGACCAGCAGAGAGGCACCAAAGTAACAAAGGCTACCATCAGTAACACACTGTGCTGTCAGGGACTCAAATTCTGCAGTGCCAGATGTATCCCCCTCCTTAAGCCAGTACATGTCCAGGCCCGTCTGAAGTTTGCTAGAGAGCATTTAGATGATCCAGAAGAGGATTGAGAGAATGTCATATGGTCAGATGAAACCTAAATATAACTTTTTGGCAAAAACTCAACTTGTCATGTTTGGAGGAGAAAGAATGCTAAGTTGCATCCAAAGAACACCATACCTACTGTGAAGCATGGGGGTGGAAACATCATGCTTTGGGGCTGTTTTTC
>JAUMHP010000244.1:200945-212758 GCA_032361065.1 Enteromius trimaculatus | reverse complement strand
GCATGCCAGTGCCGGCAACACGCCAGCAGTGCCATTATGAGGCCACATTTGGGCCAAGTCCGTTTGCTATGTGGGTTTAAGTGTAGGCATATTTCAAACGTGATTAATATGCCCTAATGTCCATTACTAAGTATTGATTTTTGTCGCATTTGTTTAAAAAGCTAAACTATGGAAAAGGGCATTATATTTCCGAGCTGGCAATCAGAGCAGACACTGCTTGTCAGAAGGAGGGTCTTTGTAGAATATAAAATTACATGAAAATGAGAGAAAAGTGGCATAAAGGAGCTACAGTATTATACATAATTTGAAAAGTAGTGTGTTTTTGACATATTCTGTTAGACCCAAATAACGATCTTTGAAATAGCACCATATTACCCTTTTAAAAACCCATGTATATTCATTTAAATGGTAGTACACTAAATAAGTGCAGGGAGAAACAGAGCAATGTTTAATGGACTTTGTAGGGTCTTAATAAATGCTTATTACTTCCCACTATAAGGAAAGTAACATCTCACCTATAATCATAGTTTTCAAATGATGCATGACTTGTATGGGCAGTTAAGTGTAGTGGGCCAGGCTGTTAGTATTTATTGTAATTGTGCGGTGTGGAAAAATTATTGATCATTTATTATTTAACTTCCCGCAAATTTGTGGTTTAATGAAAAAAAATATCCAAGCTTGTGCCATACATTATCTTTTACACAATAAAGATTAGTGACCCTTGTATATCTATGACATACTGCCCCACTTATAATGTTGTTGAAGCCACAAATATCCCTCCAATGCACAGGAAATCTATTATGGAGTAACATAAAAATGAAAGTTCACAGGGTTTGGGTAATTAAACATAAAGAAACAGCAAACATTCATAAAGCAGCTTTGGATACTCGTCCAGGATGATAATATCGTTCACATTTATCAAAAATAATAGGCGCCCAGAAAAGGAATCTCTCAGTGGTTGACATGCTTTTTTTCAGCAGTTCCTTCACTGTAAATGTGAAATTCATTGGTTCTTTAGATTTTGAGGCATGGCAGAGTCTCTGCAAGGTTTCAGACAGTAGAATGGCTAAAGCACTGGCTGGTCAGTGAGGCTATGCTTTGTGAGGAGAACATTTCTTTTAACAATGAGGAGGAATGTAGCCACTCATTCTCTATTTGACAGCTCAAAGCCAAGTGTGTGACAGAAAAGGGTGCTCAATTCACTCCATTACACACACCGGCTTAATGATCATCATTTCAATCTATTCTTTATGTTTAGGTGCTGGACTGCAGAACAGTGGCATTCTACAAATGGTGCTGTATTTTACATTGTTTTGATTCAGTGAAGTTTTATTTCTTAACGTCTTAGTTCTTTTTAATGACCTTTCATAAGATTCTCAGGTCAAAAATAAATGAAAAAAATAAATAAAAATAAATAAATTATTAAATAAATAAAAAAGCCTGCCAGATATACTCCAATGAACATTTCCCTGATAACCGGGAGCTGTTGTAGGAAATTACTTTGAGGTTTTACAGTTCTTCATGTTGAAGACAAAAATACTAGAGATTTACTCCACATACAGAACGTAGCTCCTAGTCGATCTTTTTATTGTTTATGCCACCTTTTACAGTACAGCAACATTTGAAACACAAAACTCACAAGTGACTAATCTGAAAAGCTCCATAGGCTGCACTTTCTTAAAAAAAAAATATATATATATATACATTTTAAATTGAAAAAAAAACACTTGAACCCAAAAAGTAATTAAAAGTGCATCACATTGTTTGCACAAAGCATCACAAAGCTTACTCATAGCACCACGTAAGTAATTTTACTCGCCAAAAAATATCTGTAACTTAATTAATCCTAGTAAGTACAGTATAACAACTCAGTAAATGTAACTAAGTATATTTAAGTAAGGTATACTATTGTATTATTTTAGTAGTAATTAAAGGTAACTACTGTATATGAGTTAAAGGGTTGGTTCACCCAAAAATTAAAATTCTGTTATTAATTACTCAATCTTATGTCATTTCAAACCCAGATGACCTTCGTTCATCTTCAGAACACAATTTAATTCTTTGATGAAATAAGAGAGGCATCTGACCCTGATCCCATGTTGCGTAAAGGTAGTAAAAGCATTGGTACTCTTTAAAGCGGCTGAAGACATATGATTATGAAAGTTATGCTGTTAGCATGGGATTGCATGGGATAGTTACTTACTATTAGTAGAATGCCTAATAGAAAGTAGACTGTATATATCGTCTCGGTTACATGTTGTAACCCTCGTTCCCTGAAGAAGGGAACGGAGACGTCACGCTGGTGACGACGAATAGGAATCTCACTTTAAGCGGATTAAGCGTTAATTCATTTTTCGCTGAGGAGCCGAGCCGGTGACACGGCCCCCTAGTGGCGGTACAGATCCATGGCGATGGGACTTGACGTCTCCGTCCCCTTCTTCAGGGAACGAGGGTTACAATACGTAACCGAGACGTTCCCTTTCAGTCTGTCATTCCGAGTCACGTTGGTGACCGACGAATAGGGATCCCTACCAAAACGCCATGGAAGCTTTTCCCAAGCCCCCAGTGTTTGGCCTCTAGACTGGGACTCGGACCACAAGAAACTCGTACTGTACAACTCAGTGACTGGAGCACTGGGACATCTAGGAAGATCAGATCGGAATTCAGCCTTCCCGTTGGAGGTTAAGACAGATACACATATATCATGAACTTTCAATGCAAATGGAATTTAGGAGGTGATTGAACCCTCGTAGACGGCAGATTTTTTTTTAACAGGAGTAGGTGGTGGGCGAGCTGCAACATGCGAAGGGAGCAGAGACCACCTTGATGGTTGATGTACGCAACGGTCGCTGTGTTGTCCGTGCGGACTAAGGACTAGTACTGCTATTGCTCGAAGTAATTGATGTGCCAATGCAGATGGGATCCCGTCCAAACCCCTGACACTGCATGCCCGTCGTACGTGGCCCCCAGCCCGTGGTAGAGGCATCTGTCAACACAACAGCATGCCTGGAGATCTAAAGCACTTCTGCCCGGAGAAAAGAGAGCCAGAAGGGTAGAACACGATACTGATATGCCTGGCCTTCAAACACAAACCTCAGAAATGGTCTGTGTCGCGGAAGGATTGAGACATTAAAGTACACGTCCTTTAGGTCTATTGCTGCAAACCAATCCTGGGGATGGATGCATTCGAAAATACGTTTCTGTGTCAACTGGGCGAACTGAATCACATAGCCGAGCCGGATGATCCGGATGAGCCAACAAAACGGTCTGAGCCTGCTCCAGGCATCTAAGAACCTGACTAGTGGCACCATTGGAAGCACCAGGGTGCCAGCACTGGGGCAGCAGTGGGGGACGCAGGGACCCGGCTATGTGCCGGTCCGAAGTGGGGTCTGAGTGCGTGCAACGCTTACCAGCATCCCGGCAGAAGTGAGGAGGGACGTCTGTTGGCTCATCTCCCAGTCCTCGAACTGCTGCTTGAAACGAGAGGAGAGTGAGTGTTTAACAAAAGCTCTTTTACAGGCCTGTCCACAGCACCTCGTCCCCTCAGGGGACCCAGAGATAGAAAAAATTGCTGTTTTGTCGAGGTTTTGGGAACCACTGACCATAAGGCCAGTGGCTGTTTGTGCAAACAAAAAAAAGATTCTCCACCCTGCCCTTCTCCGGGGAGGGAGTGGTGCGTTCACCATCTCCCGAAGAGCAGCTTTTTCCATCTCTGGGTCCTATTGCCTCTTGCAGTTTCACTCGCCACCAGGTTTGGGGGGGGGCCTGGCGGGGCTGGGCGGGAGCTGCCGATGTGGAGGCTGCTGGGCTGGTGACGGAGGAGCAGAGGCGGAAGCAGGGGGCCATCCTCGGCGACAAGCCGGCTAAGGCTGAGCCAGCAGGGCCGGGTGAAGGTAGCAGCTGGGTGGCGTGGCAAGATGTGTTTCACGCATGTCAGCCAGACACAGCCACAGATGGCGCTCTTGAACCACCATAGTGGACATCGCACGACACAGAGCCTGGCAGTGAAAGGTGTCGACCACGTATTAGTGAGCTTTTCATGTACCTCCGGGAAGAAAGGTACCCCAGGTACCAATTGTCCAGCCTGGAGGGTTCAGGACGCGGTGGAGGATTCCATTTAATCCTGACCCCCCCTGGAAGCCCGGGCAAGCATTACCAGCTCTCTGTATCGGTGTCTGGCATGGTTGAGCGCCCAGCAGACGCCGCCCCAGCTGACACGTCATCTCCAGAACCAAACTCTTCCGATGCTGCGATCGACATCCGACCATCGGGGGGAACACCAAAGATAACATCCGAAGCCGTTTCTGATGGCCCGTACTGCCCCAATGGTAGCTCCACAGATAACAGAGCAAGTGCGACAGGAGGCGGTCTCCGAGGAGAGTACGGCTGTCACCGTAAGACCAGCCCTCTCCGGATTTTAATCAGCTTATGCCAATTTCATTGGCGTGTTTTAATACACACGGAGTAGATTGGACCTCTCGAAGCAAGATTTCTATTCGTCGGTCACCGACGTGACTCGGAGTGACCGAATGAAAGGGAATGAAAAAAAAAAAAAAAAAATATATATATATATACACATAAATATAAATATATATTTATTTATTTTTTATTTTTTTGCTGGGTTTATTTCATGCAACCTTGTCAACTATATGTAGTAACCATTTTATAAAATCAGTAACTCTGTGAAGTTGTTTAGGCTAGGTGTTGTTGCATGATCCCATAGGGAAATGTAGTTTCATGAACAATAAATACATTTTGAAATATGTTTTTAAAATATGAAGGTTTTAATTTCAAAAATATGTTTCATTAAGTTTTTCATTAAGTATTGTTTATAAAACCTATTTGGCATATATTTGATTGATTGATTGATTGATTGATTTGTTTATTTATTTTTGCTGTACGGAATTTGAATAGCCTCTTCAATCTTATCTTATGAATGCAGCATAAATACAGTATACTTCTCTTTATTTGCAACAATCTTAATCATACAGCTTACTCGATTTTAAAATCTAATATGCGATTGTAAATATAGATCCACAAAGTGGTAATGCTTAATTCATCTTATTAAAACCAATCCAATTAGATATTGTGTTTGAAATTAATTGATGTGCAATATTCAAAGAGCTTTTGAAAGAAATGACTGACTGTTTAGTTTTCAATGAACTGTACATAAAATATGCACTACCCATGACACATAATAAAATCACTGACAATTACAAAAATGACTTTTCTCAGCCAGGAAAAGACAGCTGGATTGCTTGTCCCTGTGCATTTCATTTCAAGTGCTGTTTAGCAATGACCTTGGCAGCTCATTAGCAATAAGCTGACAACCTATTTCAGCAAATGAGCAAAATAATAAGGGTAGAGTCTCAATTAATTGCAACCTGCTGCTAGTTAGGCATGTCATGTGTACTCTCCGCCCTCCAGGTGGCCGCAGCACATTGACAAGATGTGTCACATAAACAAAAGCTCAGATGAAACACAGTAACACTGTCCATCGTTATACTCGAGGCTTTTGATGCTAAAATATACTGTGGATATGGTGAAAATGAACTGTACCTTAGCTTTGGGATGTTGTGAATAAAATATGAAATACTGGTTTCTTAATGGTTTTATGGAGACTCAAAATGTTGCTTAAGTGATCAACATATAGTTTAAAGATTAGCTATGCGTGCTTTCCTTTGATAAGAAATTCACCATGATGTTTATCAGTTTTTGATCTTACCCCTTAAAAAGTTATATAACTTCAAAAAGGAAACAGTAAAGCAAAGATTATGTGCGCAGCTACATCAAGTGTGTTAAAATGACAAGAAAACAAGTAAACTAAATTTCTATCTTTCGTAATCCCAGAATATTTAGGGTCATTGATTTACACCAAAAGGATGAATTGCATTAAATAGTGTGCTCTTTGGCATTTAAAAATTAACAAATTAACTTTTACCATGTATGTCAAAAATGAAAAAAGCATAAATGTAACTTCTTCTATTTATGTTAACCACAGATAATTGTACCAATCCCTTTTTATGCAGTTTTCAAGTATTTATCTCTCAACTACATCTAAAATGCACTATGCTTAGTTTTAGTTTAGTTTTCATTAGTTCCAGTGTTAGTATTTTTTTTGTGTGTGTGTGTAAATTACAGTAGGATATTTGTCAGGTGCATGACTAGCTCTAGTTTAAAATTAGGATTAAAATCCTAATTTATAATCAAGCCGCTGTCTGATGAAGTCAAATACACATAAGATATAGACAATGGCTATGCTGTGAATTTGGCTACATTTGCATGTAAAATCGAGAAGCAACATAATATCTATTTTAACAGAACATAACAGAACAGAGAGGTGTGTGCGGGCTTGGAAAACAAGAGCTCGCGCGGCACTACCAGAGACTGGCTGAGGTTTGTCCAAGAAGTCGCTAGATATTTTTTGGAGATTTTAATCAAAGAACCGGCTTTACTGATGAGATGCGCATAATATATCGTTGAATATATATCGCCCAGCCCTAGGACTCATAATCAAAGAAATCCCAAATAGGACTTAGGACCGCTTTCTTCCAACTTTCGCTGCAGCCATCACGCTAGTCGGCGGCATCATGGACAGAATGTGGACACGTGACATCACAGACTACGTGCTGCCATACGGGTCAACCTGGCTTAAAACTGGCAACGGGAAGTAAATAGATTGGTAACACTTCTGAATAGGGGACCGGAATAATGCATTAGTTAAACATTCATTAATGGTTAATTTGTTCACAATTAAGCATTAGTTGATATATATATATATATATATATATATTTTTTGTTATTGTTATGATGTTTTTGTTATGATATTGTACTGCTGGTTTGCAATTATATATGGCTAAAATATTGTAATTGTATTGTAAGACTATTTGACCTCCTGTTTTAAATCTACATTATGACACTTATTGAGTGATTGTTACGAATAGAGAACGCGAGGCGTGCAAGCTCAAATGCTAAAGTGTTTAATAGGAATCAAAGTCCGGGTTACAGAGATAGATTGCCGGCAAGACATCGTTATAGGAGACAAAGACAGAAGCGGAGTCGCAAAACAAAGCAATAGGTCGAAATACCGGGTAACTGAGTCTTTGGGGAAGAAGCAGAGGGGAAGTCCAGGTCCGGGCAGAATTGACAACGGGAAATCCAACAAGCAAAACAATGGGAAACTGGGAACAAGAAAGACGCAACAGATAAACAACGAACCGTTGCAACATACAGACATTTCCGGGTTAAATACACTTGAATCTAGATCAGTGGGAGGAGTCAGAAAATGTGTTGCTGTGGAGACTGATGGGTAAGGTGGAGACATGAGTGAACACATGTGATGACACAGAAACATGACTGAAAGTCCGGAATGTAAACAGAATGAGTTTGGGTGACTGAGTCAACGCTATTTTTGGGCTGGCTCACGAAATGGCGAACGCTGCTGAGTCTCAGTGTAAAATGGCAGCTGCTACTCCATCATTCACCTCCATGGTGCTCATTTCGCCACACAAAGAACTGTTCACTGTCCAGCCAGTTCCTGTGACTCAACCAGAGGAATTGTCTCACATTTCTGCGGGCGCCAACCCGCAAATCCTGGAGGCTCCAAACCCACCATTACTGTTGCCAGCGCCGTCACAACTCCTCGCGGTTTTGGAACCAAAAAAAGAAGGGGTTTTAACCTCGTTTCACGACGAAAGGGGGCTTGTTTTGTCCAGTCTGTTCTAAAAATGCAACCAGGAGAGTGGTCATTCATTTCGGCGGTTCTGGAGCCACAACTAAGGGGTTTTAACCCCGTTGCATGGCAATAGGGGCCGTGTTTTGTCCAGTCTGTTCCGGTATCACAGCCAGGGGAACTGTCACCCATACTAGCGAATCCTGATCCGCTTGTGATGGGTTCCAACACCCCGTCGCACGGCACAAGGAGCCTGTTTCCTGTTTACGACTCTCGTCTCCTCCTCTGGAACTCTCTTTGCACATCGCACGACCTCAGGCCTTGTTTTTGGATCTGTCTCTGCCTTGCCTCCTACACTGTTGTTCGCCGTTGTTGACCTTCGCTTGCTTGTACCTCTGTGAGTCTGCCTAATAAACATACCTTGCAGATGGATTCGACTGTCTCTCCTTTCATGTATGACAATGTGATCTCCTGTATTTCCTGTTCGGCATCTGAGTCATTTTATCCGAGTTCCTTATCTGGCATCCAGTCAACTGCTCCCTAAGTGGTCATTAATCTGATGAGGATGAGGAGGTTTTCCTCCCGGCCCATTCCTCCTGGATGCCTCAAGTGCCCTTTTCTTGGGGTTTCTTGTTTTTTTTTTTTTTTATGTGTATGTGTGTATGTGCCCTGTCTTTGCCCCATAACAATAAAATGTGACTGTTAATCTCAATTTTGCTAAATAAAAGGATCTGGCTTGCATCAGTCACATGACAGAGCATGCTCGTTATGAGCCGGGTACGGACTTCTGCGCCCGATGCATCGTGTATTCTTTAGAGTTTACTTATTTTTGTATAATTTAAGCAAGACAGTTGCGTTTTTGTATTAATGATGTTATGTGTTTTTATGTTCAAGTTAGATTGGGAGGGTTTGGTTTATTTGCAGCCCTTTTATATAAAAGTGTACCGTTACCGTCATGGATTATTGGCTAAATCTCTGGTGGCGCGCAGAGAGAGATCTGCTGTGCGCCCCAGCTCTATGATATCCTCAGGGTCTACTTGATCTCTCCCGCTGAGGTCTCTCAGAAGATCGGCCTGATAAGCCTGCAGCACCGCTAGGGTGTGCAAGCATGCACCAGCCTGGCCGGCAGCTGCGTAGCCCTTGGTTGGAAAGGAGATAGGGGATCGTCCGTCTCCATTTTCCCCTCATTTTGCTTTTTCTTCTTGTTTATTAAATTGTTTAAACTAGAGATCAAATGCTCCGACAGACTCACAGTAAAGCGTGTGCTGAATGAAGCTAATGTGTGATGCACGGCACCTGGGCTTTGAGCTCCGGGAAATCATGACGTCATCGCTATGACACCTGGAGCCCTTATTGGATAGACTTACAGCAGATTCTTAAAAGGAACTTAGTATTTACTGTTTTGCATTATTCCACACAGTAATTTTCTATTAAATACTCTAAAGCTGCTTAGACATAATCTGTATTGTTAAACATGCTACATAAGTAAATTATTATTTCTATTTTTTTTTGGTCAATTACATTGGTTAAGTAATGTGAGTGCATTTTCCAAAAGGGCATCTGTAGGCTGTATTTAAATATATCAGTTGTTGTTTTGGTAATTTAATATATTTATATTTAATTGTCAACAACAAAAAATGCATGCAAGGAACATTGTTTTGGTTTTCTTTGGAGAACTTCTGAAATGGTCTTGATTTGAATAATAAAATTCATTTATGTCATTGAATAATACTCACCAAAGCCAATGTTTGGTTTGGTAAGTGTTCATTCTTGACCCAGGCTTCTTCTACACTCATTCAAAAAAATTAAATAAAATAGATAAATAAAAAATAAACCAATCTTTTGCCAAGTTTTTCTTTCTATCCCTCCTCTATAACCCATGGGTGCTGTCATGACTTTTGAACATTGATGCTGTGTTTCCTATGAAGAAATGCCGTGAGCAAAGATTCGACCCTATTGCCTATTAGACCTTTTTTTTCACACTGGGACCTGCACTTCCTTAGTGCTCTTTAATCTCTTTGCAGCTGGAAATGGACTCCAGTCATGACTGCATTAGGAAGCCTTCATTCTGGATGCAAAGTCATCCAGCCCTGGGAAGAACCTGAGGCTGATATGGCTCCTTGAAGAAATCCTAACTGGATGCCACATCGTATTAAGGTAGCAGAGAGACTTTCTAGTGTGAAAGAGCTTTGAAATGCTTCCCCAGAATGCCCAAGGGTGGCATAATTAATTATGTCCTCTCAAATTTTCTCTGTCACTCTAATGTTTCTTATTATCCTGCTATGCAGTAGATGTTTGGCTGGCGTGTCTGTTTGAAAAGATTTCTGTGTGAAACCCTACAGTTTATAATTTCCACAAGGGACTGCCACTGTGGCTATATGTAGTGCAGGACTTGTATTTCAGTAATTTTAACAGTTCTGACATCTTAGATTTAGTACTGCTATTGTCTTCTATTTTGAACATTTAAAGCTGCAGTAAATATGATTATAACTCTTGCAGAATTAAACTAGTAATGTTTCATATATTCCTTGCCCCCATCACAATGTTTTTTATCCCATATCAAATTTCTTGATGCAATGCAAATTTTACCAATTTCAATTTATATACAAAAAATAAAGTAATTTTAACACATAATGTTTTTGAACATGTAATAAGTGAAAATTAAATTTAGTCGCAATACGCAAATAAACACAATTTGACATAAAAACTGAATTTTTACTATATAGATTTAAAGAAATGAAGATGCATGTGAGATGATTGTTTGTGCGAAGAGTTGGAGCTGAAGCATGCTTAATGGAGGCGCTAATGCGATCACTTGCGATTTCATTTATTTTTTAAATACGAGTGAAAAAAAAAAAAACGTCCTCATAAAGAAAAGAGTAATACATAATTTGGAGCTGCAAATAGTTTTATTTGTGTGCACTCACAATATAAAAAATTAAGTAAATTGAAAAAAAAGTTTTTAGATTTAAGTTTTTTTTTGTGTCATGCATGCAACTAATGTCATACTATTTTAATAATTTTAGAATATTAAAATCATGTTACATTGCGTGAAGTTAATGAGAAAATTAGACCGGTCATTCTTAACAAGAAGAACAGCAATAAAGGCTCAGATGTTTTTGAAACTCTAATTGATCGATTTCATGAAACATTCGCTTGTAATTAATTGTTCTGATTTTATTTTAAATGTGCATTCAAATGTTTATTTATGTTAATTATTGAGCAAGAATCTCCAGTCATTTGTTAGAAGACTGCGTGGCAGTTTGGGCCGACAAGCATAGGAAAAGGCTACACAAGCGAGGCTACACAAGCGAGTAATTTTGAAATATCAAAACAAATAAAATCGAGACACAAAACATGATACTTTCCTCTCTGAGGTAATATATTCATTCTGTGACAGTCAGACCGTATTATAAAACAGCTTAGAATGTGCTCAAAGAGCACTCCATCTATTACTAAAAGCAGTCATTCCAATTCATTGCGATCTCATGGCGTTCCGTTAATAAGCCCTCCGCACAATGACATGCTAATTTACGTTCCATTTACCTACACGTTGTTATAATGAGATGATTCGTCAGCTTGCAGAATTCAGCACCTGACAAAAAGTTGACATTTGGAGTAATGAGTGAAGTCCACCCCTCAATACCTCCATACTCAATAATTGCCAATAATAAATTGTCAATAATAAGTGTAGCGTGTGTGTGTGTGTACACGTGTGACTGTGTGAAAGAGACAGGGTTACATTTCATTGGAGTCAATTGCAGCTTGTGTAATGCAAATATATACGAGAGCTGTGTCTGTTACTCGACTCTGTTCCTCTTTTGAGCTTGAACTTATGATAAAACTATCCATGCATCCATCCATTTTCTTCTGCTTATCCGGGACCGGGTCGCAGGGGCAGCAGTCTAAGCAGGGACGCCCAGACTTCCCTCTGCCCAGACACTTCCGCCAGCTCTTCCAGGGGAACACCAAGGCGTTCCCAGGCCAGCCGAGAGACATAGTCCCTCCAGCGTGTCCTCCTCCCGGTGGGACATGCCCGGAACACCTCCCCAGGGAGGCGTCCAGGAGGCATCCAGAACAGATGCCCAAGCCACCTCAGCTGGCCTCTCTCGATGTGGAGGAGTAACGGATCTACTCTGAG
>JAUMHP010000244.1:167855-179556 GCA_032361065.1 Enteromius trimaculatus | reverse complement strand
CTGAGATAATTAAGTCGTTAATTCAGAAAAACAGAGCAGATATTTTTTCCTCAAGTGAATGCAATACGCTTCCGTATCTAACAAAAAAATATATATTAAAAATACATTAATACTTAGTGGCAAAACCCTTGTTTGGGTTTGGGAAAACATAGGTTTTCTATTGGATTAAGGTCCGGGGACTGAGTCGGCCACTCCATGACCTTAATGGGAATTTTCTTGAGCCACTCCTTTGTTGACTTTGCTGTATGTTTTGGGTCATTGTCGTGCTGGAACACCCATCCACGACCCATTTTCAGTTTCCTGGCAGAGGGAAGGAGGTTGTCTCTCAGGATTTTAGGATACATGGCTCCATCCATTTTCCCATTGATGCGGTGAAGTTTCCTGTGCCCTTACCAGAAAAACACCCAGAAAACAAAATATTTCCACCTCCATGCTTGACAGTGGGGACGGTGTTTTGGGGGTCATAGGCAGCTCAATTTTGGTCTCATCTGACCACAACACCTTCTCCCAGTCACTCTCTGAATCATTCAGGTGTTCACTGGCAAACTTCAGACGGGCCTGCGCATGTACCTTCTTGAGCAGAGAGACCTTGCAAGCACTGCAGGATTTTAATCCATTGCGCTGTAATATGTTTCCAATGTTTTTCTTGGTGACTGTGGTCCCAGCTGCTTCGAGGTCATTTAACAAACTCCTCCCGTGTACTTCTAGGATGATTTCTCCCCTTTCTCCGAATCATTGACATCCCACGAGGTGAGATCTTGCGTGGAGCCCCAGACCGAGACGGTCATTTTGTTCTCCTTCCATTTTCAAACAATTGCCCCAGCAGTTATCTAGGGGCACGAACCTACACTGGTCTCACAGTTCGGTTTGATTACGATTAGCATGTCATCGGTTCGGTTCAATACAATATCTCGATGCATTGACGATGCACTGCATACTCCATTTTCAATTTTAATTCACAAGTATAGACTTTTGTTAATAAACACAAACAGTCAGATATATGAACTGAAACTTTAATTTGACCTTCTCAATGAAAACACACTTCTTGAACAAATGTATATTGTGTTGTATATCTCTTCTCCATTCGACAACCTGAGACAGAGATAGCTCTGTTCATAAAAGCCGAAATGTGCCCAGATGTCAGCTTTTAAAGCAGTTGGAGCATTTTTAATTACTCGCACTCGAGGTCCGCCTCCCTCAGCCATGGTATTCTACTGCGACAAAGCACGTTAGTATGTTATAACCGGTTATGGTCTATTACAGAACCGATACCGAATCATTCTCGTCTGCAGCGCGATGCATCGTAGAATTAATTTTGCAACCCTACAGTTATCACCTTCTCTCCCAGCTTCTTGCTAAGGATTTTGTAGTCCATTCCAGCCTTGTGCAGGTCTACAATTTTGTCTCTGATATCCTTGGACAGCTCTTTGCTCTTTCCTATGTTAGAGATTTTGGAGTCTGCTTGGTTGATTCTGTGGACAGGTGTCTTTTATACAGGTGACTAGTTAAGACCGGTGTCTTTAATGAGGGTGACTAATTGAATGAGTGTCTAACCGCTCTGTGGGAATGGTTGGTAGGGGTTCAAATACTTATTTCACTCAATGAAATGCAAATCTTTTATTTAAAGTAATTTTTTAGGTTTTCGTTTTGATGTGCTATCTGTCACTGTTAAAATAAACCTACCATTAAAATTATACTGCTCTGAGACTTTTCATTTCTTTGTCATTGGACAAACTTACAAAATCAGCGAGGGGTCAAATAATAATTTCCTCCACTGTATATACAAAAAAATGTGACTAGTTTGTATATATTCATTTACATAACTACGTACCCACTTATTTTTGGTATTGTCTACAACAATTATTAAAAAAAGAAAAAAAATGCGTACAAAACATAAAACAAAATAAATAAAACATAGAGGAAAACACTGTCTAATGTAAATATAGTATTTTTTACTAAATTTAAACCTGTATGATTTCATTCTTTATGCCATTCTCTCATTAGATTCATTGGCTGGCAGTGAATGGAAGGACAGAGCTACTTCATGACCTGGTGCAGCATGTGTCTAATGTGGATGTGGAGGACGCTATGGGCCAGACAGCCTTACATGTGGCCTGCCAGAATGGACACAAGACTGTACGAAATCTCTCTGTCTTCACAGCTTGCGCACTTACAATGTGTAACTCAAAAGAGATTATCTAAGTAGTTTTATTAAGGTTCATGTTATGTGTTTTTTTTTGTTTTTCTCAGACAGTGCAGTGTCTTCTGGACAGCGGAGCGGACATCAACAGGCCCAATGTCTCTGGAGCCACTCCACTCTATTTTGCCTGCAGGTGAGCATCTAACAAACATCAACCCCAGCGCTGCCAGCTGTCGTACAATGTTTAGCATAATTACTGTTTTTTTTCCACTCCGGTCCGAACTGGAAAAGTGGCACATGTGATCAACAAATAGGATATGGCCCCTTAAGAAAATTAACCTCCATTCAGTGACTGAAGCTGGATGCTTTCAGACAACACAAGAAACATAATTAGGATAGTGTTTTTCATGATACATAACCTTTTAACACACAGCTTTCTTTTGAGTTTGATGAGAATAACAAAGGAGTTCAAGTTTCTTTGCAGTAAGGGCAGGCTGATGAGAATGTAGCCTGATGAAGATGCCACTGTTGGGATTCTAAGTGTGCAGCTTTGGATATGCTCACATAAGCTCGGTTGCTGAGCAACAGCACTCCATCCGTCTTTTGTTTTGATTACATTTTGCCACTGATATCAGTCCACTCAGGGATGATGATGATGTGATCAACACTAACATGCCTCACAACAGATAATTAAAAAGAATAATTAAACATACGCTTGAGACGCTTTTAACACATGAAATCTGGCCTTGTTCTGACTCGTGTAATTCCATACCAATTTCTGTGATGCTTATGTGTTGTAAATCAACCATACGCATTTGTTCCAGATGATTAGAATAACTAAAAACGTAATATAAATGCATTGGTTTTGAAAGTGTAATCACTGAAAGACATTAAAGGAACACTCCACTATTTTTGAAAATAGTCACGTTTTAAACAGTTAAGAAGTTGACTTTTACCATTTTTCAATCCAATCAGCCAAACTCCGGGTTTCTTATTTCTTATCATATTCAAATATGCACAGGTGTTTTCCGTAGTTTTTTTGTGATATTCCAAAATATGCATACAAATGGGTGGAAATGGAAAAGCAGCTACCGTTGCTAAGGATTGTATGGTCTTTGAATAATATTGGCCAAAAATATATTTGCAATAGTTCCACTTCAAAAATACTTATCATATTTTTATTTGGATTTTAGCACTACTTCCACTAGTTTTAAAGTGCATTTAAAACTACAAAATAATAGTACATTTTTGTGTTCAAAATTTACGAAATATACATTTATGAGTTTATGGGTACACCATAAATCCATTTTCCAAACCATGTTTTTTGGCTTGTCCTGAGTCACTACAGTGCACCTATAATAAATGTTTACATTGTGACTTTATACTAAACCAGGTCAAACACTAAAGCATACTTAAAGGAATGGCCATATTCTGCAAATCCCTCTGCTGTTTTTACAATTAGCCTATTTCACAAACAACAACATAAAAGACTAATAAATATGATAAAAATATATGTAAAATATATGTATAAAATTCTATGATGGCGCCGTTAAGGTGGCTGCCGTCGTGACTCTGTGGTCGCACAAAATCATTTCACTGCATATTGTACTCTGTATGATTGTGTATGTGACAAATAAAATGTGAATATTTTGCATGGCAATAACAGGGGTTAAAAAGAAATTCCGAAATTCTCTTTTGCGACATGCTCAAATTTCACACTGCCCTATGTATAACTAAATGTTACCTTAAAGCTATACACGTTGTAATCTGAATGGTTAATAATACTAAAATAAATAATCAAATGTCTTCTCATAGTCAAATCCAAGATATTCCAGTTTAAATATACAGTATATAAAATATATATACATATTATTCCCAACAGTTGCCCGCAGAAAAAACACTTCCCACGCCTATGATGTAATCTAATCTTGTTCACGTGGATGGAAGGTATTGATATCCATGCAGTTTACAAGCTTTTATGCATTGCAGTCATGGTCAGAGGGATACTGCACAGATACTGCTCCTCAGGGGAGCCAAATACTTGCCTGACAAGAATGGGGTTACACCGCTTGACCTGTGTGTGCAGGTAAATGCAGCACAACTATATTTTATTCACTCTCTCGGTTACTAATATGCAGGATACTAAAGCTAAATACTAAACTACTTTTAGGGTGGTTATGGCGAAACATGTGAAATTCTCATCCAGCACCATAGCAGACTGTTTCAAACCCTGATACAGATGACTCAGAATGATGACATTAAAGAGAACATGGTACGCCTTTTTCCTTATCTATGTTTTTTGATATACATGAATGTCTTTTTACATGTCGATTATTGTTTTGTTTTTTTTAAGCTAAGACAGGTTCTAGAACATGTTTCACAGCAGTGTGACTCCAGTTACCAAAGGATCTTGACCAGCTTGGCTGAGGTGGCCACCACAAACGGACATAAACTGCTGAGGTGTGTCTCAGGTTATTCACATTACTTGAAAAACCGTATTATGTAGAACTTTACACAGATCTGTTTTTTATTCTGTTTCCATTCAGTTTGTCCAGCAACTTTGAGGTCCAAACAAAGAGTTTGCTCAGAATTATCCGGATCTTCTGTCATGTGTTCTGTCTTGGACCGTCCTCCCCAAACAACGGGAATGACATGGGTTACAACGGAAACAAAACACCACGCAACCAGGTGTTTAAGGTCAGTGGGCATTGCATTGGCACTGAAACTTACTTAAATGTTACATCTTCAAGTAAACTGATGTTCTGTTCACCTAATGTTTGATTCTTGTAGCATTTATAATCAAAGGTAAGAGTGACAGATTAGACACCGTAGACTTAAAGGTTAAACACAGACACGCATAAAAGTATGATTAATATGTATTATCATTTATGATTGCTCTAGTTTTTTTAAATATGATGAATAGAATAGGTTTAATACATTAAACCAACACAAATGGTTAACAAATGTTTTCCACTCAATATGTATATATTGCAACCTGGTCTCATATAAATATGTACTTCTGTGCACTTTTTGTACAATTCCGTTTTCATGTGCCTTTACTGCATGTTTTACTGCAGTTTCAAAGAGAAATGTCCACTGAGTTGTGCTAAAACATGTTCAAGATGTGATCCCTCTGCCTCTAGTGTTCATTTCTTTTGGAAACTGCAGTGATATGTACTTGTTGGTACGTATTTCGTGTCTCCCTAAAAGGTGCACCAAGATACGTTTATGCCATGAGACCAGGTAGGTACAGTAAATGGCCACTTTCATGTTACATGGCTCATTATTTAACCTAACAGATTTTAACATTATTTGTGTTTAATGGAAGTTATATTAAAAACGTTCTTGACTTCATTTTATTTATTTGTGTTTATGTATAGTCCCAGAAATTACATTCAATACTAAAATCTGAAAATCTGTTTAATATTATGATTTATGCCATTAAACACAATAACTAATAAGATGATGAGCATGCAGGCTGCTGTAGAATGGAGTAGTCTTTTGCGATTGCAAATACCAGAGCTGTTTCACAAAGCGCAGCCTGCTTTGGTCTTTTTGTGATCAAGTGATGTTTTCTCATGTTGCTCTCTAGCCTCTGGAGCTGTTGTGGCACTCTCTTGATGAATGGCTGGTCCTCATCTCCACCGAGCTGGATAAGGAGAGCATAGACGCAACAACCTCATCCTCAGGAAATGATATTGCGTCACTCTTCCTAAAAAAGCAGGAGGTGGACCCTTCTGTTTCCAGTGAAAATCCCCCTCTGTTGCTGGACGCCAAGTCAGTGATGAAGACACCTGAGGGCTACGCCGATGGTCAGGATGTCATCTCCATGATAGCCAATCGCCTGAGCGCTGTCATCCAGGCTTTCTACATGTGCTGTTCCTGTCAAATGCCAAATGGGTAAGTCTGACCTCAATCTTAAACGTTTCGGTAACACTTCAGTATATGGACCTATTCTTACTATTAAAGGGTTAGTTTTAGGGGTAACCCTTGGGGTATTGAACTTACCCCAAAATGAATTACTGTCATTAACTTTGACAGTTACAGTTACTGTCAACAACATTACTCCAAACCCGTAAGACATTCATTCATCTTCGGAACATAAATTAAGATATTATCGATAAAATCAGAGAGCCATCTGACTCTCCATAAACAGCAATACAAATTGAAATAATCCCACGTCCAAAAAAGTAAGGAAAAAAAAACAGTAAAACAAGATGTGACATCAGTTTTAATGCTTGGAAAATACTAGTTACTCTCCAAAAAGATGTAACTCAGAGGAGAAGAGTGGTTGAGTAAGTTGTTATTGTAAGTTGTATACACAAAAAAGTTATTCTCCTAGCATCAGAAAACTGAAGTTGAGCCTCTGATGTCACATGGACTGTTTTTCCAACGTTTTATCTATGTTTCTGGACCTGGGATAATTTCAGTTTTATTGCTGTATATAGAGGGTGAGATAGCTTTCCAAATTCATCAAGAACGACATGAGGGTGAACTAACTAAATAATAATAACTGTATTATTATTATTTTTTTGATAATTGGTCCTTACAAAGCACATTTTCCGTGTGATCATATTCTACATTTTAATCCTAATATGCAACACCTAAACTTAGTTTATAGTTAGTGAGAACTAGACCTAAAGTGTGAACATTGTGTGACCTGAAGTTTCTTTGCACTTTACACTGACAATTTTCAGACTTTTAAGATCTCAGTGGCCATTGTGCTGGCATTGCTGAGGTCATGGGTTTCATTCCCAGTGCGAACACACATGGTGACAAAATGAATAGCTTGAAGGCACTGTAAGCTGCTTGGGATAAAAGTATTGATAAAAGCAGGTGAACTTTATAAGTGGAGATAAAAGCTACAGAAGTGTGGAATGCGACCTCTGTAAAGTTCATGGGAAGTACAGGAGAACCAAGATGAGTGTTTTAATAGACGTTCGCTCATTCAGCGTGAGTGTTCATAATGTCCCTTCACCCAGACCTCACCGTGTCTTCTAATGATAATGTTATTAGACCATTAAATCACCCTTTAATTAATGCATAATTTGTAGACTCTCATCGACAAGTCTGAGACCGTGCATACTCTTATTTCGTTTTCTTTTTTCTTCTCTAATATCTAGCATGACCTCCCCTCGATTCATCGAGTTTGTCTGTAAACATGATGAAGTGCTCAAGTGTTTTGTAACAAGGTAAGTCCAGATCAATTAATGGTATTTAAAAATAATAGCATTTCGGAGGTTTTGTTTGGGATCAGTAAAAGTTTCTTTTTTTACTTAAATTTATTAAATTATAAAACATCCACGAGTTTGGAATGTCATTAGAATAAGTAAGTAACGATTAATTTTTAGGTGAACTTTTCTTTTAACCTTACGTTTAGGGCTAGTGGTGTGTTTGTATGTATGCATTTGAACATGTCGAGGCCTATACAAGTAAAACACTGCTCATTTACTGTTACCAGGAATCCCAAAATCATCTTCAACCACTTCCACTTCCTGCTGGAATGTCCTGAGCTCATGTCTCGCTTCATGCATATTATTAAAGGACAGGTAAGCACTATGAGAGACTGAAAAAGCTTTTGGAGTTGATGCACAATTTCCTAATTTGATCGATCGGTGGTTTCCACAGGGCCTGAAACGAGAGATGTTTCGCATGTATTCATGTTACCTTCAAGAGTAAAATATGTGTCTTTCATCTAAATGCAATAAAGGTATAGATGGATACTGTATGTTTGATAAACTAAGGATTACCATAACATAAAAAAATTACACTTCAATTCATTTTAATACAACAAATGTCTGCATCTCTCTTCTTAAAATATAGATCCTGGTGCTGTCCCATATTGTATCTTCTCAATGTTTTTTCAGTTCAAATTATGGCACTGCTATATGATTTTAACATACGAATACAGTTAAGCATGAAAGCAATCTTAACTGTCAAAAATATCATTTTCGTGTCAAAAAATATAATTGTCATATGAATATACATACTCTAGAATGTAAAATCTAGTGAGTGACTTTTTTTCTTTAAACCCTTGTGTGGGTTTTTTTTTGGTAAGTAATAGTTTTATGACTGTATCGTATTTAATTTTGATAGAAATCTCTCTAATTAGCGTGTAACATTCTAATATTATATGACTTGCAAAACTCATAAAAGAAATATAATATTTAATTTGATCTTAAGTTGAAGATCCATGGGACTGTATTCAGTATTCAGGTCTGTGTTTTCATCTGTGTGTAAAATAATTTAAACGGCTTCATCTAGGATGCAAGTGCAACAGGGTTTAGTGGATGTAGTCGTTTTTGTGATAGATCTTTGTTTATCTCTTTTCCTTAGCCATTTAAGGACAGGTGTGAGTGGTTTTATGAGCATCTTCTGGCTGGACAGCCAGACTCGGATATGGTGCACCGGCCAGTTAATGAAAATGATATTCTTCTTGTTCACAGAGGTAGAAGAATTTCTTCATTTTCTGTTTGAACATTCCTTCATCTTTCAGGCTTCACCTGAATTTTTTATTATTGTATTTCAGACTCTTTATTTCGAAGCAGCTGTGAGGTTGTGTCCAAGTCCTCCAATGAGAAACTCAAACAAGGCATTGCAGTGCGGTTTCACGGTGAAGAGGGAATGGTAAGTTTGAAGTTGATTCTAGGAATCTCTTCATCTCAAATCTTTTGGCACTCCCAGACATCTAACCTAAGAAATAATGTGAAGCAATAAACTATTCATATTGCACTGATAGATCACCCAAAAATAAAAAAAAATATGTCATAAATGAATCATCTTCATAACGTTTCAAACCTATCAAACTCATAATGTTGATTTTTGGAGTAAATAGATTATTAAAAATCATGTGTGCTCTAGTCTCTTATTCACTACTATAGGAGTTCACTAAACAATCTTCTGACAACTGGGACTAAAATCCGCCATGCAGAGGACCTTTAATACACAGTATACATATACAATATATGAAATTATTATATTTGTTTATATAAAATTCTATTATAAATAAAGCATAAGCATAAAAATAAAAAAAATAATATCTTAACCCTGCTATAACGTCCATTAATGGCTACCATCTGACCAAAATGAGCGAGGTATCTTAGAAGGCAGCGTTTGATGCTTAAACTGCTTTAGGTAACTGCATATCTTTGCGTATTATGTATGTATTGGCTATTGTACCAGGTATTTTTGCTTGGATTTCATTATAACTGAGTACATCTTGGATTAATGCCATGAATAACTTATTCTGTCCTTTTCTCAGGGTCAGGGGGTGGTCAGAGAGTGGTTTGACATTCTGTCCAATGAGATCATCAACCCGGACTATGCACTGTTTACACAATCAGCCGATGGTAAAACATCTTATGTACAATACGGGTCCGGGTGTTGCATGTGTCAGCTTTTTTGTTTTAGTGTAAGACTCTTCCGTTGGTCACAAAGGGATCTGTCATACTCAGATAAGTGACAGATAAGGATACAGTTCAAGTAGTGCCCTGGCTTTGGGACTTATTTTGTGGTTATTATGGTTGCTCACAAGCAAAAGCTTGTGAGCAACCTTGTTATTGAAGTATGTTAGTGTATGAGACAAAACTTTCAAGTTGCTGTCAAACCAAGCTTTCTGTTGAAAATGTTTCAATCTTACACCATGTCTACAACGAACGCAGTAAAATACATAGAACTCATTACAATCAGTGATATATACTGTATGCTCAATGCAGTTCGACAAATCCCAACAGTAAACTGTTGCATTGTTCTATTTATGTTGTACAGACACAAGTTCAAATGACTTACAACAGTCGCTTTGTCTAGAGTAGACATCCATTAGCTGTTGCATCCAATGTAGAAATAGTGTTGTGCAGAATTTCTGAGCTTGTGGATTCTTACTGAAATGACTAGATTTCTCCATGAAAACCTGCCAAACAATATGAAGGTGTTCACCCATTAAAGTTTCAAAGTATTCTCATACTGTAGTCTAGGTGTGATCAAATTAACGCCATTTGTGCCGCAAATCTGTGTGACCAGTTTGAACCTATTTTAAAATCTGCGTGGGAGAAATTGTTCACTCCCACATGGAGTACTGTGAATTCCTATTGAAATTACTGATTTTAAGCCACTTTAGAAAAGAAAATGTGCCAATACCATTACAATACAAGTTATATGCATAGATTTAATGGGAGAAAGAAAAATGCATTCTATAAAAACAGAAGTGCAGGAGAGTCCACCAGCCTGCTTTTAGCAAGTGAGACATAACGCTTGCCGAAGGAAAAGATTGGATCAGGTTTGAGCCAGACAATGGCTTTTTAATTTTTAGTGTGTGAAGAAGCTCATTGGTCACTGCCAAGGGGAAGCTTGATGTTGGCTTAGGGTCTGCAGGGCCGTGAGCTCAGCAGGGAGTCACTTGGTTCATTAACGTCCTCCCGCTGAGAGATGTGGATGTTGCCTCTGAACTCTTGACTATGTAAATGAAGCTTATGACTGGAAATCAGCAAAGAAATTGCTAGTGGGGCTCTGCCTTTAGACAAACCTCATTTATGTAGAAACTTTCACCTTCTCTTCTTAAATACAATGTGCTGTGTTTACTGTTATATAATTATTTTAAATGTTAATTTTTTTTTCTCTTTTCTCCACTGTCCACTGATTATTTTACAGGTACTACGTTTCAACCCAACAGTAATTCCTCTGTAAACCCAGATCATCTAAACTACTTCCGATTTGCTGGTCAAATCCTGGGTCTGGCTCTGTATCATCGACAGCTGGTGAACATCTACTTCACACGCTCCTTTTACAAGCACATACTGGGTAACCCACTCCACTCAGAGAATTTACTTGCAAATAGTTTTGTATCAGCACATTTTACTTGAATTGGCTTGTTATATTTCTTTTTGCGTGCATGTATTCATACAGATTAGAACTTGTATAGACGCATAGATGATATGATTTAATTAAGGGTGCTTTCACACTAACACTATTGATGTGCGCTGGGGTTCGACTGACCTGGTGGAAAAATCTAATTCGAGTTCGGACCAAGCAATCGAGGCAAGAGTGAAAGCACCCTAAATTTTTTACTGTGTTTACAAGCACAAGAATAATCATGTGCATAGAATTTATTTTAGTTTATATCATGCCAACATAACTCATTTGCCACAAATTGATTTAACCAATATTCAAGTAAGCATAGTCTTTAACATGAGTGTCTGCGTGATATGTAAAAGTTTGTGTGTGATCTTTGCAGGTATCCCAGTGAACTATCAGGATGTGTCATCCATTGACCCAGAGTATGCTAAAAATCTGCAGTGGATTCTGGACAATGACATCAGTGACCTTGGCCTTGAGCTCACCTTCTCTGTAGAGACAGATGTGTTTGGAACTATGGAAGAGGTCCCACTCAAACCAGGAGGAACTACCATTCAGGTCACCCAAGACAACAAGGTAATACAGTATATAGATGTTCTGTAAGTGTGTGTGCTATATATAGTATATGTTTTGCAAAACATGGTTTCGAGAGGATCGGGCATGCAGTAATCACCCACGGCTGGCCGCCGATTTCCTAATCAAGCACGTCCA
>JAUMHP010000244.1:91639-103439 GCA_032361065.1 Enteromius trimaculatus | reverse complement strand
GATTACGTGACACTAACACGGAATTATGCATTAAGAGTTCGTGGTTATTTCACGCAATTCTGTGAGATCAGGTTGTTAACCACACAGTTATTGAACTTCTAAAAAACACGGAACAAAAAAACTTTTAGCAGACAAAAAATGTCCTAAAACTGTTTTTTGAAAATGTATAGTATCTAGAACACTTCCAATGTGAAGGCTGAAATCTATCCTTCACAGCCATGTTTAAGTTCAGTATGTCATCTGTAGTCACATTAGTGAAATTTGACTGGCAAAAAGGTCCATAATGTCTATCATCAAAAATGCAGGGTCTGAAGCACAGCTCGAAAATAATTCACTTTCAGCCAATCAGCTTTCGCATCTTGAGCTCATTAAGAAATCTATGAAGGGAAATCACTCTCCATAAATGAAATTTCCATTCACCGTGATTCCTATTAAAATGTCCTTTAGCACCCTAAAGGTTTACTTCACCCTAAAATAACGTACCCCCATGTTGTTCAAACTGGAAAAGCTTTATTCATCTTCAAATTTAAGACATTTTGGATGAAAACTGGGAGGGTTGTGACTGCAAATGATGAAGGCTATCAAAGTCTAGAAAAGTAAGACATCATCTGAGTATTCCATCTGCCATCAGTGTTTTATCATCATTTTTAATTTCAGTGATGCATCGATGCTGACACAGACCAGCCTACACTCTCCAGAATGGCGCTACAGTGATGTTAGTGTGCTGAATCGTTGAGTAAAGTCCTATTTGGTTTTCTTTTCATAACGTTACGGTTGATCCACTGATGGCAGATTTTCTAAAGACGTCTTTCATACTTTTCTGGACCTTGACAGTGCAAATTGTTTGGCAGTCAACGGGACAGTCACAAATATCCAAAATGTTTCATTTGGTGGAGTAACCCTTTAAGGTAAGATACACAACTTGCAAAACAAGAATAATGCAATTAAATATATCTTTTATATTAAATTATTTGATTTGTTAATCCTAGTTAATCTGGCAATATTGGCAACACACGCTGAAAAGTCATAAATCTGTTGGCTCTTTCTTTGCACCTCCGTTACATTCGGTGTCTTTTTGCCAGTTGCTTTTCCCTTGTCACCACGAGGGTTCAGTTTCCTCTGTTTCACCACGTCACAGTGACATTCACTTGATATTTGTGGCTCTGTGCTTATACAGGCCCTGCTGCCTCCTGTGCTGGATTAGGGGCCGGTTGTCAGACACACGTCTTGGCATAACACAGAGGCCAGCGTGTGGGGTCACAAGAGCAGTTTGGGTTGGTGTACGCTCTCTGGAAAGCCAGGTGTCCCTGAAAATCCCAACACCACAGTAGGGATCATGCTGTCATGTGTTTAGACAGAGGCCGCAACAGCCATGTCTAAAATGCGAGGAAGCCGAACGGTACGAGTCTGGATCCCTCCCTGACCCCTAGAACTACTGCCACGGTCAGCTGTTACAGGAGATACACTGTTTTTTTTTAACGGCGGTGGAGCGTCTCTGGTGTCTAAACAGGTTTTGTTTTGTGGGTGTTCTGGCATTAGCACCTACGGCCTCCAAGAGTCCGTATTTTGGTTGAAGTTATGACAGCGAAAAACATACACATCTTTAATAATGTATTGATGTAGCAGCTTTAAATATAAACAGAGCGAGTTCAAAGTGGTCTGGTGAATTGGACATCAGTTTTATTGAGGACATTGTAAATGATGGCCGCTCCTCGTGTTCAGTATATGGTCTGTTTATGATTCAACAAACACAGGGCCACATTTGCAAGTGATAAATGTCCTTTTTGCTCATCTTTGTTTGTGCTTATGGTGAAAGTGTCTGGGCGGGTGTATGAGCTGTTAATATTTTTAGAGTGATTGAAGGACATACTTTTTCTTCTTATGAACTCTGGTTGGCATGTTGTGTACAAGAGCGCAGTTTTAGCCTTGGGGTGCACAGCCACGAGTCTGTGTCTATGTGTGTGTGTATGTGTGTGTTGCAGTTTTAGCCTACGGGGTTAAAGAGACAGGAGAGAACAGGTGTTTCTCATGTTTAAGAGAAGAGTTCTTAGCGCTAAACAAAAGGGAAAGTAACATGCTAACAGCACATGAGAACATCTGACAGGAATTATTATTAGTGTCCTTAAAGGGGTTGCTGAAAATAGGTTTTTGCGTGTGAATTTGGTGTAATGCAATGTGAAATGTAAAAAACACATTATTTTCCACATACTGTACATTTTTGTTTCTCCTCTAAGCGCTGCCTCCTGAAATGGGTCAACAAGACATCTTTTAAGGTTAGCATCTTTCTATTGGGAATGGTCTTCATGTCAGGGGTGTGTCTATAAAGGCAGCTCACTAGGGGTTTTTTACAACGGTGATCAAGTGTAGTTTACATGAAAAAATGTTACATTATTTATTCACCCACAGTACACATCAAATATGGTGAATGGAAGCTCAGTCATGCTTGCTTGACACGCAAAGCAAACCTCATTAGTTATTATGCATCAAAGAAGCATGTTAGCGCTTTTGATGTGCAAAAATCTGACTGCATCTCAAGTGGACTCATTTACTTTTTGAATAATGAAAGTTTTGGTTGCATGGATATTTAATGGATGGATAAAAAATGTGAGTATTATTTATTTTTTAAAGGTCAAAGAAAGCCTTATGGGGTTTGGAATGACCCAAGGGTGAGTAAATAATGAGAAAATGTTCATTGTAGGCGAACCTAGTCCCAGTAAAACGAGCTCGTTCATTTTACATTTTATATTCAGCTACTTTCAGCCACTCTTCTGCTCATGTGTGGATTCTCCAAGTCCCTGTCTTCAAATAAAGGCCGTGTTCTTCTGATACAATCCAAGTGTGTAGTGTGTTGTGTAACGGTGCCCCGCTAGTGTCCTGTTTACACAGTGGGACACAAGCGCTCGTAAATAAGAAGAAGTGGCCGTGCGAGATGAAAGCTGCAGTCTGTTGTCTGTTCCCTGCCAACCTCTTATTAAAAGCCTTTTACATGTAAACAGTCCAGCTTGTAAAACACAAAGCATACCCTTGCCTTTTAATTTTACTTGTTTTCCCCTCATACTCACTTATTTGCTTTTGTTCTTTCCTGATATTTGCAATGTTTGCTCATGGTAAGGTGCGGCGGGCCCGAGTTCAAAGAGGGTTTTTAGGCATTAAAGAGTGGAAAAATCATGTGCATCGATAATTTTACATCCTGATGAGGATTATTTGCGTTTTGCGAGAAGTTTCTCCTGCTGCTTGATAGTCATCTGACAAATTTGCTAAGAAAATCACTGATACTCGGCGAACAGGTTTTTGAAAGTAAAGAAAATAAACTGTTTTGCATCTTGTCATTTTCACACGGTGAATGTGGTATGGGAAATATCGGTTTTCCTCAGCTTTATGCAAAAGAGCCTTCAGCTACTGTCGATTATCAAAAAGAAATGATGAATAATTTTTATGGCACTAAAATAATAAAGGTGATAAAGATCCAACTTTTTTTCTTTTGTTTCTGGCAGCAGACAAGATTTGGGTTGTGTGCTAAGAAAGAAATATTTCCGTTATTAAATTTTGTTTATGTACGCAAATGAATCTGCGAAAAAGAAAGGCAGCTAGATGGGTTTTCCAACGTGTACAGTATTCTCACATTTTCTCACACTTGGCCAAAACCATTCATTATATTTTCATTTCGTTCATGGTATTATCTCAGGGATGTTGACCATTAAAAGGTACAACTTCTTAAAGACATAAATTAATAAATGTTTAATTGTACAGTGTATGTCAACGGTGTCCAAAACAATACTTTCATTCAATGGACAAAAAAAAAACGGATACATTTCCAAATATATCAACTTTCTTCTGTAGAACACTAAATTTTGTGTTTGTTCCTCTATTTGATACAAGTTTGAAATGAGGGTAAATATATCATATTTTATGCATTTTGAGGGAACATTCCTTCTGTCCTTTTTTGTCAATGCACATAATAGGGTCACAGGGAAAAAAACCCTGAGAATACTGCCTGAACTTTTATTTTCTTAACACTTAATAAGCAAAGTACATGAGGATGCATCTGCTGCTTTTATGTTAAACTGATGATAATGATCACAACTCTAACCCTAAAAGAAAATGGATATCCTAAAGGGAGGTTTGGTCCAATGTAGCAAAGCTCTGGAGATAAATGACTTAAGTTAACCTCCGTGCGTGCACACACACACACACAAACACACACATGCTATTAGGATTCCATAGGATGTGTGTTTATGTGTATGTTTGACCTATATAGGCATGAAAGGGAAAGCATCCATTGGAGCTCACCTGCCCTGACCCATAACAAAAATCACCTCTCCTCATGAAAGCACTCAGTTTTCAGGCCTGGGGCCGAGGGACTTTCTTTGAAGTGACACTTTATCTGTGTATGTATGTGTTGCAGGGAGAGAGTGAGAATAACCTATGAATAATAACCTATTCATGTGAATGCAGAAATATTCGTTATTATCCTTTCCAGAAGAACAATATAAAATGTTCAGGTAAATGTCACAAGATGTATGTGTATGTGGGAGGTTTAGGGCCCTTTTGTTACAGGCTAATGAATGTACTTTGGTTGTGTGTGTGTGTGTGTGTGTGTGAGGTGATAGTAATCTGAGTCTTTCACACTCTCGCACAGGATTGTTTTGCGGAGGAAAATGGAGGTTCTTCCTCCTGGTGACCCAGGGTTCACAGATTTCCTCTGATGTGTGTGGCACAATGCATGTGTGTGTGCTGGTATCTGCCGTGAGTTCAGCCTTTTGCTCCGGCGTGATTAGCATGATTAGTCAGTAATGGAGACAGTGAGGACGGGGGAAGGACACGTCACACCTGTCCTGAGGACAAGTCATCAGTTAGATCAACTCTTAACTTCCAGGCTGATATCTTTCTCCTCGTGTCTGTCTCCTCCGGATGTGCTGATAGAGATGAAGAAGATGGATGGATGAGGGTCAAGAGAATGAAAGAAAGAGGGAAGTGTGTTTTTTTGCTGACAGAAGAGTGATTCACGAACCGAAAGGAGTGGACAACAACACCACCATTAAATGTGGCTCTATCATTGAAATAAAAAACAGTAATAAAATAAAAGGCTCAGTTAAATAAATTGTTAATTAAGCTCAGCTTTATTTTAGTGTGATTTAATATATAATATTATTTTTTAAATATTTGAAATTATATAAAAAATATATAGTTTTAGGTTTGTTTGTTTGTTTTGTTTTTTTATTATTATTATTATTTTTTTTTTTGTTAATTTAGTACTTTATTTTACTCCAAATAATGTTATGTTTTATAGTTTTAGTTTCAGATAATGACCCTAAATAATCTAGAATAAAACATAATGTTTATCCAGAAGATGGCTTGTTGTTTTGGTATTTTATTACTATTATAGAAGTTTATGCTGATGCAGTTGCCCATTACGAAAACAAAAAAAATCGTGTTTTTTTAATAGAGCAAATTAAGACAAGTAATGAGTTTCAGAAGAGATCTCAAACCAAATTCTTCCAAGACAAAATACCTTTTATAGCTCTATTAGAAATAAAAGAAAAAGAAAGAAGCTCATGTAGATTTACTTTGAAACAATCTTCACCTATTTCTAATAAATTTCACAAATAACCGCAAATAACACATTGAATGAAAGGAATTTTTAAAGTAAAACCTAATCTTCATGCGCAACTTTGAAAACGTACCCCTGCTTTATATCAACAATTGCCTTTATTTCTGTCTTTTTTTGTTCAAAGATGAATCATTTTAGAAACAGAACACCTTTCTTCTGAAAAGTTTTTGCTGATAGTGAATCCGAAAGGAAAGCGTGGATCTGAGTGCATGTTTCTCTGGTGTGTGTGCAGTAGCTAAGTGTGTGTTAGTCGTCATGCAGAGATGAGTGTGTGTTCTGCTCTTATCTTAATGGAATCTGAGGGTGGCTGTTTGTTTAGCTGAGGGCTGGGGTGTGGTAGACTCCATTACAGGGCCTTTGTCATGCTAACCCTCGGCTCAGCGCTCAGCTCCCCGCTGGGCCACAGCTCTTTTGTGCGCGCTGCTCTCTCAGCGGGGCTGTCTACGCTGCACGGCAGGGGCAGGCTGGGGGCCGCCGTGCCCCTGCGTCAGGCCTTGAGTCTTGTGTGCTCTGTGGGGTCCCTCTGATTAGCAGCCCCTCGACCTGCCTCTGTCCCCTGGCACTGAGCGTCCCTGTCCCTCCTTTAGTACTCAGCCCATCCGTCACACCCCTGTTTATCCTCAGGTCTCCCTCTCTTTCCTGCCGATCCAATGTGTGAGGTCATTCCGCATAGAGAGCGAGAGCTTTTCTCAGACTAATTTGAGCGATTTAGGGATAAGGATTTGTGTTTGGCTAGATGATGATGTGCCATTTGGTGCTCCCCAATCCCCCTCTTAATTCGGTCTGCTTAATAAAGCAGAGACAAAACTCTTCAGGATTTGAAGAAGAAACTGGATGGTAGTCTGAGGGAGACAATTACAGGTGCCCTATTCAAGTGAATCTCACAAAACCTGCCGAGAGAACGAGCGGCTCATATTTCACTCCAAAATCAAAAGAAACAAATAACAGTTTTTATTTGAAGAAAGGGTTCTTTTTAGTCAAATTCTCTTTACTGTAGTTCAAAACAGTAACCATTTTTAGGACATTTAAGCATTTCCCACCAAATTATTTTTTTTTCAGGCACAGGATATTTACAGTAGACACACATTTATTTTCAAATTCACTTTATAGTGCCATTTATTTATTTTCACTTATTTATACACGCTTTTAGACATTTAAACTAATTTGTCTAATTCTCATTCCAATAGTTTTATTATATAGTATATATGATATAGTTTTATTACATTTAATCAAATTTGACCCAAATTCTTGTTAGTGTATGATATTTTGTTTATCTTTAGATATTTACAGTATGCATTTTTCTACAGTGCCTTTTATTTATTTTTATTTTGTAAACATGCTTTAAGAAACGTAAGCAAATTTGTCATTCAATTCTCTTTTCAACATTGCATCTTTAAAACATGTAAACTCATTTCCCCCCAAATTCTCTTTACTGTAATGAAAAAAAAATGCACTGAAATTAAATGAATTAACCAAACAAACAAATAAAAATGATACATTAGTAGTCATAAATACAACTTTTCAAACTAATTTTAATAATCTGGATTGAAGTTTAATTTTTCATGAAAAAATTGTTCATGTTCATGCAAAAATTCTTGTATTTTGCATATATATATATATATATATATATATATATTTATTTATGCAAAATACAATTAATTTCTTTTGAGTTTGAAGATTAAATGTGATCTGCACATGAGATTCAAATTCAAAATATAGCAAATTATATGCACCAGAAGCACAGAAGGCCACCTTGTTATTCTGAGGTCACTTTGGCATTTCTTTCATCTCTCAGATCAGAGCAGTACTCGCAGATACAGTGAGGCAGTTAAAAGCTGTATTATGGTGTCTATGACTGAAGTAACTGTGTTTGCAAATACATGTTGTTGTTTTTTTGCTCCATTGATTAAATGTGTCGCGTTGATTATAATGAGAGGTGTGGTCTTAAGCCGGGCTGGACTGAGGGGCAGATTTGAGGGGGATTTGAGCGGCTGCAGACACTAAAACATATGTCTCTCTGGAGGAGGCCACAATGCTAATTTAAGAACAGTAGCACATCCCTCGTCAGAGCCCTTTATGATGACCCACAGGCACGGGACACAGTCAATCAGCCGAGAGAAAGGACTGAAAAGAGAATGATACTGCGTTAACACGTTTTGTTTCAAGGGTAAAAACAGCCACGTTTATTTATATTTATTATAAGCATCTACTCTCTGGGTAAAAAAAGTCAGAATCAGCATGAGACAAGAAATCATGCTACTTAGTCATGGTTGGTCATTTTAATGGAAATGATGAGTTTAAAGTGATTTAGGGAAAAGATGTCTATATACATAAATACACACACATTCATTGACAGAATATACTTCTTTCTGATCTTCTGATGAAATGTTAATTAATAAACAGAACTCATTAACCACACTTTGTCTCAGTATAATGATTCTGTAGCAAACTGTGATGCAAATGATGATTGTTAAACATTAGATTAAAACATTACTAAGAAACATGTGTGCATTCTACTGTGGGCTTGGGGATGCACATTTATTCAGGACATTGGAACAATCTAACAATCTAAACATCAGTCAGATTGAAGGAACAATTTCAATAGATAATCAGCATCTTTGAAATTACTCCCAATGAATTTACAATCAGTTAACCAGTTTTATCTGGTCTCACTTATCTAGTTGAATAGTGTTTTCAACTAGGACAAAAAAGAAAAACAATTACAGTTTCACATTATTTGACAAAATACAGATACTCTGAATTCCTGTTTTTTTTTTTTTTTTTTTTTTTTTTTTTTTAAATTTTAATAAAATTAAAACTGGAAAACTTTCCAATCGCATTAGCCAATATTTTATTCATAATAGAACATAGAGAGCATAAAAAATGTTAAATCTTAGAAATTTTATAATTTCATCCACAAAATGAGCTCATTTCAAATTGGACGCCTGCTACAGGTCTCTAAATATTTGGGATCGGGGACATGTTTACTATGTGTAGCATCTTCTCCTTTTTTCAAACAATTTGAAGACGTCTGGGCATGGAGGTTATAAGTTTCTAGAGTTTTGGTGTTGGAATCTGGTCCTATTCTTGCCTGATAGGTTTCCAGCTGCTGAAGAGTTTGTGGTCACCTTTGATGTATTTTTTAAGGATTCCCATAAATATTCTCTACAGGTGAAGGATCTTCAGCACCAGACTCTTCTACTACGAAGTCATGCTGCAGTATATGGTTTTGCATTGTTTTGCTGAAGTACACAAGGCCTTTCCTGAAATAGACGTCATCTGGAGAGGAGCATATGTTGCTCTGAAATGTTTACATATCTTTTAGCATTCATAGTGCTTTCCAAAACATGCAAGATTCCCAAACTGTATGCACTTATGCACATCCATAACAACAGAGATGTTGGCTTTTACATATGGCTTCCTTTTTTCATGAGCTTTCTCATTGCAGATTGTGTTTACTGACAGTGGCTTCTGGAAGTATTCCTGGGCCCGTTTAGTAAGTTCAGTGACAGAATCATGCCGGTGAGTGATGCAGTGTCGCCTGAAGACCCGATGTTCAGACGTCCAACAAGGATCTTTGCGGCTACTTTTCTGAGGCCTGTATCATGCAAGCATCAAATGTAAAAGTTAGCCCATTTAGTGGATAAAAGTATAACATTTCTCAGTTCTATGTTCTATTGCAAATAAAATCTTGGCTTTTTATTTTATTCACATTTTTAACAAATGCCGCAACATTTCCAGAATTTGGGTTGTAGGTAAAATACAAATAAAGAGTATAAAGTGAATAAATAAATAGATAGCATAGCTCAAATCTACATAGCTCTTAAGAAAGAAATATGAGATAGGAGGAAGAAAAATATTTAAATACTTCAGTATTTCATTTCCTTGACACACTTCTCATTTTCTCGCAAAACATTTGGAGTCTCTCGCACTGTGTGCTCCTGGTAAACTTTCAGTTCACTTGCTGAAGTGCGGAAATATAACTTTTCTCCCATCTCATATTATTTCCATCACAAAATGCAAAGCAACGCAAAGCTTTTCCAGGGAAAGCAAAGGCCTTGTGAAGGAATGCAAAAGCATTTAAATAATACTTTCTGTAATTTATAATAATATGATCAGGGGCTCCATACAAATCAGTTGATCTTCGAGAAAGCTAATGAAAAAAGTATGGCCTTATTAAGTTCTTTGACTTGTTGAAATTTCATCTGAAGTAACACATTGGCTTCAATTTCTGTCAGTTTAATCCGTTAAATGGGATGTTAAGAGATCTCATTTGTAATTGTGTATTTTTGGGTTTTGTTTTTTTTGTCTTTGTACGATCAGCCTTTAAACACTTTGACCCTAGATGTCTATAACATTGTTTGTTCTCGTAATCTGTGCATGGAGTCATTAGGAAAGAAGGCAGGGTCAGTTTGGGCTCAGCGGCAGTGGAATATTAACTTATTTTTCTGGGGTGTAATTGCACCAGACATCCACTGGTGAATGGGTGGAGTTCATTGTCTTTGTTTGTCTCGCTCTGGGCAGCTGCCTTCGCTGCAGTGTTTTACTCTTTTACAACTTCTGTGGTATTTACAGTGGAGCCACTCAATGCAATCCCCCCCGTTCGCTTGCCACTCTCGCCCCTCTTATCTTCCCTCTCTTTGTTTGAGCGTTGATTTCAACATTTCTGTCTCTCTCTCTTTCTCTCTCGCTGTTTCTCTCTTCAGGGCAGGCATTTGGATTTATGGGAGCTGCTCTGCGCCCCGCTGGGCCAACAGCTTGCTCCAGTCTGTGTCCACCTTGTCCCGCAGGCCTGCGATAGTCTGCCACTAATTGGGAAGAGACTTTACTGCTCCGATCAACCACGGAAGACGTAACTTGTCCATCGCTCATCCATCAATCAATACATCCATCAATGAGTAATCCAGCAATCAATCACTCCAGCTACTCACATTCACTCACTGGAGAGACAGACTATAATTTTCTGTCTGGCATTTCATAAGTGGGATGTTTTGCATAGTGGTCTGCTCACATAGAAAATCTTGCTTGTCCAGTGCTACAAATACATAATTAGAGTTTTCTCTTTCAAAGCATAGACATCCTGTCTGTCTGAGCTCCGGCGGCCATCTACACAGAGTGTCGGGACTAATTAAAAGACTCTCTAAAATATATATAAAACAAAAATCTAATAAATTATCCATGCTCACATATAACTAACCCTAAAGCAAACTTTAACTCTGTACGTGTAGTTAATTTAAAATACTATGCTAAAATCCAAATTTGTTTAATTTCACTGTAACAATGTCTCCTTAAAATAAAGTGTAACCAAGTTCTACCAAACCTTTTGATGAGTTTGTATTTAGTAGTTTTAGTGCTGGTCACTATTTCTATACAGTTACAATAATTAGAGACTATTTTTTGGACCATTAAGACAATTTTCGGTAACACTTTACAATAAGATGTCATTTGTTAACATCAGTTAATGTATAAAGCAACATGAACAAACAATAAATACAACATTTATTACTCTATCCATTAATCTCTGCTAATGTTAATTAATGAAAATGAAGCTCATTGTAAGCTTATGTTAGTTCACAGTGCATTAACTAATGTTAACAAACAGAACTAGTTATTTTTATATTGCATTAGTGAATGCTGAAATGAACATTAGCTAAGATTAGTGAATGCTGTAGAAATATTGTTCATTTTCAGTTGTTCATTAATGTTGTTAATTACTGTTAACTGTTATTTATTAATTTAGTTATTTATTTAAAAATCAATCAGTCAATCAATCACTTTTATTTATATAGCGCTTTTAACAATAAAGATTGTAGTAAAGCACTAAACATTATCAAGTAGGAAAATAGAGTCATGGTAATGTATAATGACTTCTTAAATTTAGATTAAACTATTTATCAAATGCAGAGGCGGTCTCTGTTGTCAAATGATGATAATCAGGCTTAGTTGGGGCCAGTTCTCCTCTGGCCGGACGCCCAGTACCTAATTTGCAATATTTAATTCAATTTAATTAATATTTAACATGTCAGATTGTGTAAGGATGGTGTTTGTGTGTTTATGTGCATCTGGATCCGGTGATCTGTCCACAGAGCTCATCTAGGTATTCTTGTCTCAGATGAACATCATCTCTTTGTGCTGGTACACCGTCTGATCTGGATACGGACTGAGGAACAGAATAAGAGAGAGACAGAC
>JAUMHP010000244.1:75192-85321 GCA_032361065.1 Enteromius trimaculatus | reverse complement strand
TTGAGCTCATCTTTAACACCCAAGCGATGTCATGCATCCCTAAGATGGCACGTACCTTCAAATTAAAAGTCTCTACAAGTCTCAGTTGGTCTACTTATTGCGATCTAATAAATAAAATAAAAAAAATATATTTATTTTTTTTATATACTTATATATATATACTTTATATAATGGCGCTGTTTAGTGATTAATTAATTTCCGATTTGGACGGGGCTAACGTAAGTTGGTGCATGTGCTTTTGATTTCGCCAATCTTTTCATAATTTAAAGCTACAAAAATGGGATGTAATATACCGTGATTTATACAAATGTACATATGACAGAATTAGAGTTTAATTTAACTTATAGGTTAGGAGAGTTTTTGAGGATTTTCAGTTTGTAAGTCATAAACATTAAAAACCCTTCAGTCCGATAGATGGCGCTAAACGAATGGGGCAAAATGTTGCGCATGCGCTGTATCTTCTATCGATACTGCGCGTGCGCTTGTTTGTACATGGAGGCAGTCGAGTGAGTTGTATTAATTGTTCATGATATTTTAAGCAAACACGTAAGCCGTTTGGATTTAGTTTTTTTTATAACAAGTACAATATATGTTATTTAGTATTTATTATTCATAATGTAATGTAATACTGGCTGGAGGTGATGTGTCGTTAATGTCTCTGCAGGTCTTTTGTTGTGTATGTGTATCTACGGTTCATTTAAAGTTGTGGTTTAACCAGCTACTGTATCATTTTCCACTGGTAGTTGACTGATGAATGTGTTAAAAGACTTGAAGTGTCGAGAAGAGTTAGAAAGCGATGGAGGCTCCGCCGGTCACTGTGATGCCCGTCACGGGTGGAACCATAAATATGATGGAGTATCTTCTTCAAGGTAAACACCATCAGTTCATGGGTATAATCGGTGTGTGCCTCAGTCATCTAGCTTATGCAAATCTAGACAGTATTTTAAACTTGGTTATATAGCATGTGTTGAGTAATTGCTTCCTTATGATAAAACGCTCATTTTATCACTCATTTGGTTAAAAAATACAAAAAAATGTAAACGTTGTGTCTTGCAAATGTATGTTTATGAATTATGGAAAAGATGTGGGATTTTCTGGAGTGATTTTTACTAGTGCTTAGTATTTCACTAGATAGAAATTAATGTTTTGAGTTTTTTTTTTAATGTTTATTTAATTGTTACTAACTGGAAAAGTCAAGGAAATGTATTATACAGTAAGATTCCTGCACTATTATTTTTCTAAGTGACACCCATTGTGATTATTTCTTGCAAATCTAAATTTATCTCTTACAATGCAGTTTTCTTATAAACATATAAACTGCAATTCTAACTTAATTCTTCATAATCTTAATTTCATGACATTAACAGTCTCCTATAATTGTGTCAATATCTTTTAATTTTGAGCAAGATTTGTGAAGTTATGTCTTCTGACTTTACTGTTTTTCTGGCACAGGCAGTGTACTGGATCAGTCTCTGGAGAGTCTCCTACATCGTCTCAGAGGTCTGTGTGATAACATGGAGTCGGAGAGCTTTGCAGATCATGAGCTGGTGTATCTCCTGAAGGGTCAACAGGGCAACCCATTCATGCTGCGTGCGCGTCGCTCGCTGCTTCACCCCACGGCCCCTTGGCATCTGCGCTATCTAGGTCAGCCGGAGGTGGGCGACAAAAGCCGTCATGCCCTGGTGCGAAACTGTGTGGATGTGGCTGCCTCGCACAGCTTACCGGAGTTTCTCAACGAGATGGGTTTCCGCATGGACCATGAGTTTGTAGCCAAGGGTCAAGTGTTCAGGAAGGGTGCGATGAAGGTGGTAGTGAGCAAACTGTTACGTGTCCTGGCGACAGGAAACACGGAGAACACAGAGCCGCTGTCTCTGTCGTATCTTGTTGAGCTGAGCGTACTGGCTCCTGCGGGACAGGACACTGTGTCCGAGGACATGAGAAGCTTCGCAGAACAGCTGAAACCTCTGGTGCACCTGGAGAAAATCGACCCTAAAAGACTTATGTAGTGTGGCTTCATTGGAAACTTTTGCTTGTATTATTATGATGATGGGTATTTTTGCTAATTGATTGATAAACATTTAAGACATGTATTTTTTTAGTAACCAACTGAATCTTAAATAGCTGAATGATACAAATAAAATAAATACAAATGAACTCTTGAGTAATTTCCTCATTTTTAACCACTTTATGAATTTAAAAAATAATATTTTATTATTCCAGTTTTTCGTCACGTGATCCTTCAGAAATCGTCCCCATTTACCTCGACCTCACCGGAGAGCTTTTGATACATACATCCATTAAATAGATAAACAACAAAGTAATGATAAAGTAAACAGATTTTTTTCCCCACTGTTCTCTTTTCGGAAAACTGAAATGTGGTCACTCAATTTTACAGAAAGCCTGAAGTTTGGATCCAAACGGAAGAGAGCAGCAGAGCGTCACTTAACTGCACACATCGCTTCAAAATAAGAGACCTCCGAAAGCATGCTTTAATTCATTTTAAATACTGTAGTAACAGGGAGTTTTCATTTATAAATGAATTCTGAAGTGTTGGGTAACTTTCTTTGATTATATGTAATATGAACGTAATATTGTTTTTTTTTTTTGAGCTATGGCAAGAAGTTTGAAAATGAGGCTATCAGTCTCTTGACTAAACTCATTTTTCCTGCAGTACTTGAGGAATTATATAAGCTGTGCATTTATTTGGTATATTTAAGTTATTGTGAATTAGCAAGGCCTTTTATTATTGTTTACTCATTTGTTGTTTTTACATCAACATGTGTAGTTTATGCACTTTTTCCTGTTTTTGTGTATACATTTATTTTGTGTTTATTGTTCAAGCATTAATTAAAATAGTAATAAATAAATATTTTAATAACAATACCAGACATGCAAATAATCAAAAATGTATAAATATAAAACAATAAATATTGCAAAACAAATCTTGCAATGTTGTTAAATGTTGCAACTATTTGTTGTGAAGCCACTCCTTGATTATTTTAGCTGTGTGTTTAGAGTCATTGTCTTGTTGGAAGGGAAACCTTCGGCCCAGTCTGAGGTCCTGAGCGCTCTGGAGAAGGTTTTGGTCCAGGATATCCCTGTACTTGGCCGCATTCATCTTTCCCTCGATTGCAACCAGTCGTCCTGTCCCTGCAGCTGACCCCATACCCAGTGTATATAAGTATGAAACATTTATTCAACTTAAAAATATATATTTGCTTTCCAGTCACACTGTGATATATGTAACGTAACGTTCTTTAAGAAGGAGATGAATCCCGAACTTCAACGTATATAAGGTTTTAATGCACACAGGAGTATAGTCAAAACAATGTACATACTTTAAGACTGGACAAACATGAATGGGGCAGACAAGACTTGCGGAGGAAATCCCAACAGAAAAGTCCAGGATAGTGACAGTACTCTCCCCCCTTTTAAATTATAAATTACAAATGAATGCTATGTCCACCGTGTCATTTGTATGTCCACCCCTTTGAGTCTGTGTGGCTGTGTGGTTTTTCAGTGAGGCTAAGTATTCCAATGCTGAGATTTAGCATGTCAGGATGGTTTGTGTTGCATGCATATTGTTCTCGTCCGGGGGATTCAGTTCTCAGGACAAAGCCACTCCGAGTCTGGGGCAAAACAAAAATTCTTCCAAAGCACATACCCACACAAGCACATCAGACCTTTCAGTTACAAGCCTCCAGATTTGTTCAAGTATGTACTAGGAAGGAAAAATAAAAGGCTGTTCTCTGCAAGACACAAGGAGTCTGGTATTAAACACAAGGCATATTGGTATTAAAGCAATTATTGATCTTATTGCTACATGTGGACAGCAAAATGTACCTCTTAGAGGTCATACAGAAGTGCACCCACCAAGTTCCGAATGAGATTATTGATTTGTGTGGGAAACAGATTCAGAATTGGATACTTAAAAAATCTCATTCCGCCCAGTGGTTTTCCATCTTGCTTGATGAAATGGCTGTTATCTGCTGTTAAGAACAAGTGTCAACATTAGTGTTATGTGCACTGACACTGGAAAGGATTCTGTGAAACGATTTTGTTTTCACCTCCACTGCTCACACAACAGTTGAGACGTTAACATGATCCGGTGAACATGGTTGGATAGCGCAGGTAACTTTCCTCATCCTTAACTTATCCTGCTGCTACCTATGAACATTGCAGGAATCATGCACCGATACTGGCTATCGGACATTGCACATGGATCTCATTGGTTAGAAATCCATAGAAATGGACATAGTTTTATGTTTGCTACTTTGTATGTAATTTAATAATAATGTATATGATACGTACTATAAAAATGTAAACAAAAACTGCAAATATATATCACGTTCTCTCTAATATATACAGTGTTCTCCACTAATATTGACAATCTTGCTGTCATGATCAGCTGGATGTGCCAGCCTGCTGATGGCAATCCAGCTCCCTACAAACTTGTGTGTGTATGTTTTGTGTGTTTTCATTCGTGGACTCCTTTCAATGTACTCTTGTCACCGCCCATCTCATATGTTGTCACGGATCCCACTCATGTCTCCGGCCCCCTTGTTTATTGTCATGGTGTTGGCTCCACCCACTGACCTAGTTTTATGTGTATATAACCTGGAAGTGTTTGTGTGTTGCCACGGTCCATTTGCACTGTCTCTCTGTTAGTTTTTCCACCCGTCATTCCGTGTTTCCTGTGTCCGTTTGGATTTATTGTTGCCGACCCCTGCTCCCGTTTGGATTATCGCCTCGTCTCACCCCTCGGACTCTGTTTGTTGTCATTGATTTTAAAACTGAAAATCCTAAGCAATGGAAGCATAAGTATTCTTGAAAATTAAAGAAGGTATGTTTGATTAGAGTTGGAGCTGAACTTTGTGGTACAGTCGATCACCAGGAGGAAGATTGGGCATCCCTGCCTTAACCCAAAAGAAAAGCTATTGTAAGACCTTAAACAAGCAGGTCCTTCAAAAGCTAATGAGTGCCACCTGTACCCGAACCTGTAAGAATGTGAACTCCGAATTCAATTTCACAAATTCAGCCAAATGAGTTTGCCTCTTACCTCACTCCCTTGTAACCAGTCAAAGTCTGTGTCTTAGATTCCTAAAGCCTTATCTTCATTTCAAGCATCTTCTACCCTGGCACATCCCATTCCTAATTCCTAAACGATTAATCTCATCTAAGGCTTCTGGACGGGATATAGATTTGTAATAGTGAGTGGAAGTAGACTGGTGCTGAGCCTGTGGCTGTTCTATAAGCAAGCATCAATGTCTTGAATTTGATGCAAGCTGCAACCGAGAGCCGGGGCAAGGAGATAAAGAGAGGTGTAACATGGGTTCATTGAAGACCAGTCATGCTGCTGCATTCTGAACCATTTGTAGAGGTTTGATTATGCTTGCAGGATGTCAACCCAGAAGACTAATGCAGTAGTCCAGCCTAGAAATAACAAGTTGAAAAGAGAGGTAGAGCTGTGCGTCATTAGTGTAGCAGTGGTAGGAGAAGCCATGTGCCTGTATGATGGGACCCAGTGATGTAGTGTATGTGAAGAAGAGGTGGGGTCCAAGAACTGATGCCTTAGGACCGGTTGATGTGTTTTGGACACCTCTCCTCCCAAGGCCACCCTGAAAGACCTACCAGTGAGATAGGATTCCAACCAATGTAGAGGAATAACCTTAATGCCCAGTGATGAGAAGATGGACAGGAGGATCTGATGATTGAAAGTGTCAAAAGCAGCAGATAGATCCATCAAAATGAGAACTGGTGATTTAGAATTAGCTTTTGCAGTCCGCAAGGCTTCAGGAACTGAGAATAGAGCAGTCTCCGTTGAGTGGCCACTCCTGAAACCTGAAACCTTTGGGTCCAGAGGGCATGTTTTAGGATGGCTGGAGAGGACACGTTTGGATCGTTCTGCCTCCGTGAGTGGATAGGAGAAGGAGGCAGTTTCAGCAGTGGATGTGGTTGGTTGGGGGTCCTGTGTGTGTGGAGCTGAAAACTGACTGCTGATTGTTTTGGTTTTATCAGGGAAAAATGCAAAATCATCAGCTGTTAGAGAAGTGGTGGGAGGTGGTGGAGGAGAACAATTAGAGAAGAGAGGAGAGAATTAAATGTTCTGATCATTTTATTTTTGCTGCCCTGAGTTTGGTCCGATGCTCGTGGAGAACCAAGGGTTTAGAAGATGCAGACCTTGCTGGTCTGGAGGAGAGAGGACTGTTGTTTAGACGAGAGGTTAAAGGAATAGTTAACCCAAAAATTAAAATTACCCCATATTTTACTCACCCTCAAGCCATCCTAGGTGTATATGACTTTCTTCTTTCAGATGAACACAGAGTGTTTTAAAAATGTATCCTGGCTCTTCCAAGATTGTTAATGCTCATGGATAGTGGGCATGATTCTGAAGCTCCGTAAATCAGATTGCAAGTACTGCAATGTTAAAATAGCTTCTCCTTCTAATTAGCACATACAAATACCCAATAGCAGGGCAACTTACATTTCAATTAAAGCCGAGGGGCACTTATTTAAAGTGCTAGTAAGTGCAGTCAAACATATACACAACAATGAAAATGCAACACAGAAATAAGTAGGAAACAAAATATTCTTTCTGGGCAGCAAGTATTAATTAAACAACAGACCTACAAACAAGTATTCCCTCTTCTTCTTTCAATTTACTTTCACTTAGCATCCAGGTCACAAGAATCAAAATGCTGATTCATTGTCCCAAAAACACAATCCAGAACCCTGTACATCTGCTCCAGAACCCTTTCGGCGTACTCCCAATTACATGGGGACTGCCTGAAGGTTCTTGTGGATTGGGACTGCCACAGAGTCCCATTATCTGCACCAGTTCACTCATCTCCTCCTACATGTTCCAATCAGCCTCACCTGCACCTGTGTGTTGATCTCCTTCTGATCTTGTAACAGTTGTCTGGCCTGAATTGAATGGCAAAACCTTTGCAGGGACATTGATACCGCCAGCAGCTCAAGACAATTGATTTGCCAGTGCAGTCAAGATCCTGAGACAGTTACAATGTTCCAAGTCACCTGTGTGGTAGCAGACAGAAACTGAGAACCATGTTTTGATTGCTTCAAATGTATTCCGATAGAGAATCACTTCTTTAGCTCACGGTCATATTCTACAGTACCTTTCCTGTGGTTACCTGTTGCTCCATGGGTTGCTTTTTCATTGTAAAAAGCACCTGAGAAAAAGAGGAAAGTGTAGCAGTCTTCTTGCTAGTCTGAAGAGATGTGGGCTTTCATCTACATGGTTACTCCGTGCCCAGCCTAGAAGCTACAGGTTGCAGGATGTAGATTTTCGGAACCGTTGGTTATTGAAATGTTAAAATTGCAGATTTGCTCATGTTTATTTTTTATTATAATTTTTTTTTTAACTTGGGCTTCTTATTTTTGACAAAAACTTGGCTCAAAGGTGGTGACATGGATATGTATACAGCAGCACTTACTCCCGACATCTGAGGCACTGAAAATGCAGTAGAATATCATTACTTTAGTTTTGCAGCGAATGCACCAATTGTCACGCCACGGGACTGCACTAGGATCAGTGCAGTCAAGTCTCTTCAAAGTTCTGTGACCTAGTTAATGATTAGCGTCACCTGTGTGCAATCAAGCGCCAAGCTTAAAAGCTCACCTCACTTTCCTCACAGGGTTGGTGATCGAGGTAATACCATTACTGCTTACCTTATGCCTCCAGTTGTTACGATCATTGTGTGCTATTGGAATACTTACCATTGTTTTCAAGTTTATGTTCCATGCTACCAAGGCTAATTGGAGATCGCAACCACGGAGGATATATCTACAGTGCTCAAGCTCACCAGGATTCACTGACCTGGAAGAACACTCACCTGCACCACGACAGCCTAAAACTAGCAACGAACAGTTCACCAGGACCTCACGTGATTTTATGATTAACTTACCTGTGATTACTCACCGTCGATACTTACCTGTCTTCACAGACCACCGTCCCAAAGTCTCATCATCCACTGGAACCACCTGTAAAGGAATATAGTGGGCATTAACTTCACGGATGTGCTTAGTATTCATGATACAGAGGAAAAGGCTCAACTCACCTACGAATCGCCTGGAAACTGTGAACCGTGTGTGCGCTACGCCATTGAATGGGTTTCATTCTTCCTGCATTCAACAGACTTTCATGACTCTAAATAAAATCACTTAAACTTACCTCAACGTCTTTCTCCTTACTGCTCTGAGCGTTACACCAATCCCTGTCAGTCTAAAGGTGTCTATGCTCTTGGGAATCATTCGGGATCCAGCTTTCTCTACTAATAATGTGCTAGCTAGGCAGTTTTGTGGCTAAAGTTCATCACCCCACAGAAGAAAGGGGTGGGGTCAGCAGAGCTCATTAGAATATAAACCAACTTGGACTAGAATGGCTTGAAGAAAATGGACTTTTCATTAAGACCCTAAAGAATCATATCAACTTGTGGAAAATGGGCATCCGATGGCCTCTTTTCCTTACACAGCTGCAGAGGAATTATTCAACGCCTATTTAGTCCACAGCTAGCTTGTGTTAGAAGTGCCATCAAATAGCCACAATACTTAGGAACTTACTGTGTTGTTTAATGAGACTTCACAAATATCTCAGACTTACTTGCACCACTAAAACCAAATGAGTTCACACCCATTGCTCAACCATCATACCCGTGCTCTTAGGCTGGAGTGCCATAAAGCAGAACATAAATGGAAATCAGATAGGTTACAGGTTAAAGAGATTTTTTAAATCTGGGTGTTGGCCTATCAATGCACTGTTAAAACAGCTAAAATAAATTTAAAAAAACCTCATATGATCAAGAAATGTTGTTTAATATCTTTGATAAAGTGGTTAATCACAAGGAATAATAATTTCCTGATGCTAACCCTTAGATTTTAGACGTTTTTAGGAGTGAGATTGAGGTTTTATATGCAGTATGCAACTATTCTGCATATTTACTATGCCTCCAAATCGGTGGATGACAATGCTCAGTTAACTCATTTTTATCCAATTGATCTTGATAAATTCCTAGAGTTAATAAACTGTAAACCTGGATTTTATGCAGGTGTGACTGGTCCATCTGTTTTTACTGTCATTTATAGCTCACTGAGCTCTGGCGTTTTCCCATCTTTCCATAAGCATTCAGTTGTTCAACCATTTCTGAAACCGTAAAATCCAACCTGATCTCACGGCAATTCGTACTGAATTCGTAGATGGCTAATTCGTACGAATTTGTATGACCTCACTCGTACGAATTCATACGATTTATTCTAAATCGTACGTATTTTACGAGATGGCAATTCGTATGAATTTGTACGAATGACCTAAACATAACCCCGCCCCTAAACCTACCCATCACGCGATTTTAGACAAATCGTACGAGTAAGGTTGTACGAATTAGTACGAATTGGCACACATTTGGCACCTCATACGAATATGTGCGAATTGCTCGTGAGACTGTGTTGCAAAATCTTGATTTGTTAGTAATATTCAACCTATTTCCACATTGTTCCACAAAGTGTAGGAAAAGATTGTCTCTCTCCAACTGACTGCATTCTTAACAGAACATATTTCACATTCACAAGAACCCATTTTCAATCAGGGTTTAGGGCTTGTCATAGCACTGAAACAGCTCTTCTTAAAGTGTCAAATGACCTATTATTCACTTTTTGGGTTTTGTTCTAATTTTTTGTTCTGATTCTGGCATTGTTTTACGACGGTTTTCCTCTTATCTGTCTAATAGGTGAGTATCTTTTACAGTGGGTAATCATTCTTCTCCTTTAGTTCCTCTATCTTTGGTATCCCACAAGGGTCCATATTAAGACCAATTCTGTTTTCTCTATATGTTACCTTTTGAGAGTATTTTTAGGAAACATGAGATTGCACACCACTGTTACACTGATACTAAGGCCCAATCCCAATTCTACCCCTTACCCCTACACTTTCCCCTACCCCTCCGTTTGGCGCGTTCACGTGCAGGACTAGGGGTGTCTCAATTCTCCTTTGATTGGAGGGGTAGGGTTAAGGGGAAGGGCTACATAGCCCTCGAAATGAAGATTTTTCGGGACCTCACTTCAAACGAAGGGCTAAAAGAAATTTCCAACATGGCTGCTCACTCGAGCAAGCACA
>JAUMHP010000244.1:14606-26176 GCA_032361065.1 Enteromius trimaculatus | reverse complement strand
ATAGATAGATAGATAGATAGATAGATAGATAGATAGATGGATAGATAGTTGACGTATCAATGTGTCCTGTAGTGTGAAACAAAAACCTCTGTATTGGATCAAGCAACTGAACCAAGTAAGAAAGCATCCTAAACAGTGTTACACATTCTGGCTAGCACAATCAAGTGAATTCATTTCAAGCAAGTTGTAATACTATATCCATGTTGTGTTTATCTGCACAATCAAATAAACAATGCACTTGACGAGTTAATTAAAAAACTAGAAAAAGGCCTTCAGTGTACCACGTTCTTTCATATTAGAAAAACTGGCAAAAATCCCCAATCCCCAGCATGTTTCCCTTTTACAAGTTATCATTTAAGCATGTAGCAGCTACATAATACTCTTGTGTTTCCCAAAAGATAAAATAAGCAGTTTACCCCAATCACCCAGTTCAAAAAGTTGGCAACTTCAGCTCTGCGAGCTATACCTTACTAACATTACTTCTATTTACCTTAAATTTAGGTTAATCCAGAGATCAGATATGCCTCAGCATCCTTTTAATATTAATAATAACATACATAGAACTTCTGTAGCTTAAATGTGCATTTTCACATTTTTAATCCATTTTATGAAACGTTTCATTTTTCATTTCAGGTTGTGAAAATCATTTTAAATAAAGTTTAATAGTAGCATTTAACAAATGACAGCTGGGCTGTTGCCTAAACTGGTTACAATCAAACACAGACTGAACTTGCGCCTGTTAGCATTCACAACAAGAAACACTTAAACCAGTTTTAGCGTAACGTTACTCTTTTAGAGACGTTTTAGTTGTTTGACAGCTAAATAAGCATTAAGACCAGCTAACTGATCATTAGATAAAACCAGACCCAAAACATATCGTGTGAATACTATATAGTATCATCACTGTATCGGTACATAAATCTCCAAAATAGGCTATAAACACATCTTATTTAACGTGAACTGCCCAACAAGTTCTACCCCTCCTTAGAAATGTGCGGAAGCATGAGCTAACATTAGCAACGATGCCAAGCCACTCAAAATCCATTTTAATGAAATGCATTAAATGCTCAGATAGTGTTAGGAGTAGAATCTGAACTCTACTACAACCACTCCAAAGACGCATTCTCCTGCACATGACCGAGTTATTAATATCATTCCGCCGCAATCACTCCTGCAGCAGCACAAAAACACAAAGATACACACGCGCGCACACACAACCGACATACTATATCCGGGGACTATATACACACGCTTCAAATGGGTTTCTCTAACCTTCTGTTGCATTTTCGTCATGCACTATGCACGTAAACAAATAGCTTATGATGTGAAGTTTTTATTTTTGAGCCTGAAGTTGACTTTACCGATTTCGCTGTCATCTTTAATCCTTTGTTTTCGCGGCCGGCCCCGCGGCATAGTTCCAGTTAATAGAGCGGGTGTAGTGTGAGCGATTTGGATTTCAAAATGGCGACCGGCTTCAGTGAGTCGAGGCACGGCGCAGACAGCAGAGCCATATCACATTGGAGGACGCGACATCTACCGGACAGTTATTGATACTTAACTGTCTAAAATATGGACTGTTTGCGTTTGTTTTCAGTATTGGACCAAAAAAACAACCCATTAACATTTACAAAAAAAAGTGTAGCTACTAGATAAATGGACTACATATCCTTTACAAAAAATGTTACATTTTCAGCTATACCTTCAAGCATTAATGAATTATTTTTTGCTAATATCTTTTCTAAGTAAATTAGGTTAATCCAGAGATCATATATGCCTCGGCATCCTTTTTACATACAAAAAATACATATTTTTTTCAATATTTAATACTACTAATAATAATACCAACAACATAAGTCATTAAAAAAATACATTTTTGTCTTGTTTACTAGTATAAATGTCTATTAAAAAAAGTTTTTTTTTCAGAAACCAAGGCACATCATATTAATACTATATATGCATAATTTAAGTAATTTTACTTGATGTAATGGATAATAATTAATTTTTTTTTAAAGATATTTATATTAGAAAACAAGAAAAAAAATGATAAATCCTCATTTTCTAAGAGCTACGTCTACTTCTGCTTTCTTCATATTAAACTACTTAGGCTTTCTGGCAACATTACCCAGATTTAAAAAAAAAGGCTAAAATGAAGCTGAAGAGAACAAATGTTCCAACAAACTGTTCAGTTCTTTATTTACAGGACTTTAGCAAGTCAAACTCTCAAAAAGTAAACTTTTAAATGGTAAATTTACTGGAAAATATCTTCAGAAGTTCACATTTTTAATAATAATATTAGTAATAATAATAATAAAACAATTGATCACAGGCAAGTCATAAATATATTTTTTTCATTGAAATGGTTTATGAGAATTTTACACATGTTCTTTACCCGCCATGTATGAATGTTGTCTGGAGATTTGTTAAGATGTCTAGTCTAATCCTGAATCCATTTACTGCACAAGAAAAGGTATTTCGAAAAGACAGAAGGTGTATGTTTAACAAGGTTTTCATTAGGAATCTAAACTTCTACATATGTTTAACTGAAAAAAAGAAGCAATCTTGGCAACAAGCAAGCTTAGTTTTGATATATTTAGATTTAACCTGAGGTCATTCTCTTACCAAAAAAAGTCACCAGACAGTGGATTTCAAATTCAGTAAAATATACTCCCAGCCTCTCGTCTTCACCTCATTCGGGACTAATTTCTGAGTACACTATCGTCTCCTGTCTGGATTGATCCTCTACAGTGCCCTCAACATGCAACGTAGAGTCATCCAGCTGTGTGACTATGTAATGTGTCCCCTCGCCATTGACGATAACTTGAGTAAGACCCTCCTTCATCATCAGCTGACTGGCAGCAAACTGTAGCACCTCTTGCATTTCCTCAGATGTGTGCTCATGGGTAGAGTCCACTACTTGAGTCATCACACCCACTTCTGCCCTCTCCTCATACACCTGTCCTTCATTTTGTCTCGGGGATTGAGAGGTCTGACCTTCACCCTTCTCTTCTGGCATTGTGGTGGTGGTAATCTCTCCATCTCTAGCGCAGCCTTGTTGGCCCAACTCTGTCACGGCACAAAGCAAAGCGTCTAGAGCGGAGGAAGACTCTGACACGCTGTGCACAGCCTCCTCCCCTTCCTGCCTTGCTTCTGCTACAGTCTCTCCAGAAGACTCCACCAGCACATACTGAGTGGTCTGCCCTCCTGTCACTGCAGACACTTCCCGACCAGACGTGATGAGCTGCCCATCCTCAGTGATGTGTAGCACTTCGGCAAGCTGACTAGACATAGCAAGGGTCTGTAAAGTAGCAGCAGCCGACTCCTCCAGGGTCTGATCGATGGCCACCTCTCCTCCGCTGTAGCCCTGAATGATGATGACCTGCTGAACAGCCTCAGAACCCAGTTCAGTCTCGTCAGGGGTGAACGAAGAGTCGGCCTGGACAAAGGATGCCCCCTGTCCCTTCAGGCGGCACTCGAAGGACTTGGACACAATTCCTGCCACAAACACAGAGAGTAGAAAAACATTCTGTAGATCAAGCCCGGCTATAAAGCATTTTTTTTTTTACAATTGACAAATAACATCCTGTAGCCTAAAACAAAGTGGAGTAACATGTATTTCATTACTAGCCCCCCCAAGTCAATTCTTCCCTCCTTCACACTTAGCAATTTAAGATTGGCTCACATAGTGTGATTTCAGCCACGATTTGGCCTTCTGTGACCAATTTTGAAAATATTCCTATAATCCTAGGCTTAAATCTGTAGTCTTTGATCGTTAGTTTGACATGGCTATATATGGCCGAATGGCTATTGCGATTCTTGCTTTGAACATCAAACTTTCTTTGTATTTCAAGACAAGCCATGATCAGAATAAATGCTAGAGAAAACATATATCTTGTGCAATAATTTCACTATTCAAAATGCAATTTCAAATATTTTTTCACGTCTTGACTGTCGTACAGTCTGAAATTAATAACACCTGAGATCCCTCAGTGTGGGATGATCATGTTCGTACAGTCTGACAAGTAAAATCCCGGCTTCAGTTGCATCAGACCTCTGTTTTGTAGCTCAAGATGACCATTTTATAAGAGATTGATCTGTGTGTTAGTGCTGAAAAAAAGACACAATAGGATCCAGATACAGCCAGAATTAGCAAGTATCGTGAAGTTTTCTTTGATGTTTTTATTGTCGTTGTTATAGGGGAACTATTATCCCCCGTTTTACAAGATGTACAATAAAGTCTCAGGTGTTCCCAGAATGTCTGTGAAATTTCAGCTCAAAATACTTTGTTGTTTTTCCAATCTTTATGCTCCAAAATTACTGGTACCCTTTGCAGATACTGTATGAACAATAAATCTGCACTGTTTAGATTTTTTATTAAATTAATGAATGACAAAATAAAAACCTTAAGGACACCTTTCTTAAACTTTCTATTAAGTAAAATGGAAAGAAAAGGAAATAATAAAATAATTGTTTTGGTCTAATACACATTGGCCACAATTAATTCTTTTATACAATATTTTTTGCAGCCTTCTTTTGCCAAATTAACAGCTCTGAGTTTTCTCCAGAAGAGTTTGGAGAACATCTGAAGAGATCTTTCCAGACCCTTCAGATTCTCAGCTCCATGTTGATATCCTCACCTCCTCAGATTTCTAGTGTTCAGGTCAGGGAACTGGGACAGCCATGACAGAATATTTGTTCTGTGTTTATTTTGATTGTCCTTTTGGATCATTGTTGATAATCTAGCCATGGTCCATTATATGGCTTTCCGACCCCTAGACCCAACTATGTTCTGCAATTATCCAGCTCAGCTGTACTCACTGGAGAGTCTTTGGCCACTCCTCATGCTGCAGTAAGACAATTTCTTCAAAGACAATATATTGTAGGCATATTTGTAGCATTTCCTGTTAATTGAAACTCTTTAATTATTGTCCTAATGGTGGAATGGAAAAGGAAAACTTTAGCCTATTTTATGTGCTATTTTCTTTTCATTTGTATTAGAAAAAAATATTTTCATTATGTAACTTTGTTGAAAAGTTAGATTTTTGTGATTTCTAAATTATTTTTATTAACTTAAATAAAAACAAAAGATCAGAAGAACAAACTATACAGTTTTTTTTATTATTCGACACCTGATGTGTGCTGATTACTTTGCTTGCTTAAGTTCTCTCTTATTCAGTAACATTTTTCTGTATAAATACTGACATTAAAGATAAATTTAAACTTTGCCTAAATTAAGACGTTATCCTAAAAGTACAAATGAGTACTAAAGTATCTGTACAGATGGAAGTAGAAAGACATGATCCAATCTAGACCACAGAGCATTAGATGAACCAATAAATGATCTTATGAATATTAGCTCAGAAATAGAACTGAAGTTTACAATATTGGAGTAAAACCCCAACTATTTGGCAAAAACAATAAAACAAAGAAATAAATAGAGAACAGAGAACAGCCCCAGTGTATATAGCATATAAGTGTTCCCAATCACAAATTTCTTAGTAGTTCACAATAACAATGGTGACGATGCAGTGCAGGTCATAAACCCCACCCTCTCCATTTAATGTAATGGTCCATGAGACAAACTAAACAATTAAATTACTTCACTTCAGTTCAAATGTTTATTCTTTAAGTAAGTTAGGTGTATTTACTTATTTAATGCAATAAAAGCAGGGTGTGGCATCATGATTGTGATCTTGCGATTGGATCAAGTATCAAGGGCTCCACCTCGTGACCCAGGCTCCATGTTACCTTGTTTTCCAAAGATGATGCAGATTTTTTGGAATGATTGTTCACATCAAAAAAATTTGTGCGCTGGTAAAGTGAATAAAGTCAATTTTGATTTCATGTGGACTTTACATATGGAAGTAACTTCATAAATGAGGGAGTTTGGGTGTACTGGGACAGTGAAAAAAACCAAAAGAAAAGCCAATTCATGCCCAAAAGGTTGCTGATCCCTGCTTTAGACCAAAGTGTTAATAAGTGAAAACTGAAAATATTTAAGGATAATTTCTATTTTGTTTTAGTTATTTTTAAAGTAACACATTACAATTCCAGTTTTTTTTTTATTTTAGATTTATTTTATTTTTCTAGGTTATTTTCGGAATTTCATTTCAGTTTTAGTTTAAGTTCAGGTAACTAGAATAACCTCGCTATCTGTGGGACACTGATGGGAACTTTCATGCTTTTCAGCGTGAAAGAGAAGCCTTAGGGTTTGATCCCATAGCTTCATCTCTCCTTTTATTTTATTTAAGAAAGAAAAGCGCAAGACAGTACCTGCATGTAGGTAAGCCAGGTCTGGGTTCTCAATGTCAGAGTGAGTTTCCTTGAGATGATTTCTGAAGTCCATTGGGGCATTGGTGGCGTAGCTGCACTTGGGACAGTTATACATCTTCACCCCCTCATGCTTGCCTGTGTGCAGGATGTGTTTTCGGATGTTCTCTGCACAGTTAGATCTGAAAAACAGAAGGTACATATTTAACACAAATCCAAAAAACAAACAAAAATTTCAAGGAAACAGGAAGCCTGGGAGAAGAGAGGAGAGCAAAGGAGACAGTTTTTGAGGAAAGCTATCTGTTGTACCTGTAGTCACACCAGGGGCAGCGATAGGGCTTCTCGCCTGTATGCACACGTTTGTGGCGCGTCAGGTGGGACTGTGTGGTTGATGCAAAATTGCACAGCTGACACTTGAAAGGTCGTTCACCTGCAGGCAAAAAGAATTTAGAAAGAAACACTGACATTCCACTGATTTACAAGACCTAGAAACCTAAATGTACAAAATGGAAGAAAGTGTTAAAACTGAACACAAACTTGCTCGTTTTATTTTTTATAACATCTTTTTTGCATTTACTGGTAACTTTTACTTTCTTAACCGAAGTATGTTTAATATTTAAAACATACTTTTCCTACTTAAATACAATACATATCACATACTTTACAACTTTTAAAGTATTTAAAATGCCCCTATTATGGTTTTTCCTGAAAATGATCTTTTATGCAGTGTGTAACACAGCGCTAAATGAATGAAAACATCTTCCGACAGTGCACCGTGTATAAAGTTATTGTCTCTCAAAAGAAAGAGTCGACTCCAGGCATCAGGCATTAAAAGCATGGTGAAATGAAAATGAGACCAACAGGATTAAGAAGGGGTTTGGGAAAATGAATCGTCAAGCGAATTGAGTAAGGAAGGTAAAAAGGTTATAGGACATTTGTTGGGGACTCCCAAAACCATATTAAAAAGCATTTTAAAACTTCAGTCGTGGCCTTAAGTTTAAAGAGTCTGGCATGTGATCCGCTGGTTGCAGGCTCGAGTCTCAAGTCTGGCAGGAATTATTGTCTCCACCCTCAATACCACGACCCTTGAGAATTGCACAAAATGCCCAACTTCTGCCTGGGTTTCAAGTTGAGAAACTAAACTAAAATTTTAAATTCTCATTTTCATTCCAATTGTGAACAATGGTGTTAACCTGTGTGTTGGCGCCGATGTTTGGTTAAGGCATGACGAGTTCCACCAGCAAATCCACAGAGATCACACAAGAAAGACTTCTCTCCTGAAACGGAAAAGTCATGGATGAAAAACACTGTAAAGACTGAGAAACCGACAGTATACCGACCCATATATCTCTTTAAAAAAGACTGCATAAGAAAAGTTTATTAAGGCCTTGAGTACACTAGTGCATCTTTGTTTTAAAATGGCCGTTTTGACCTAAAAACACGTCACATGATTCAGGTACGACCTAGATAAATAGCTAGATTTCCATTATTCAGATGGTGGACTCGTCTGAGTGCTTGGAGGGGAATTTACCTATACACTTCTATGGGTACTACAGTGAACACGTGCACAATATGCAGAGCAAATGTGCGCAGCCATGCCATTGTTTTCAAAAGTCTCCAATTTCGACCTTGAAAATGCTGGAGTAGTGTAAACGGTAGGCCTAACCGTAGCAAAAGTTTCAAACAAGCTTTAGAACAAAAACGCACTAGTGCAAAGAACTACAATTTTGTTCAACAACTTGGACAAGTTGACCACTGAAAAAGTGTACAATTTAAGGATATACTCCTGGAGCCATATTAAAACTCTGATATCTCTGGAAGAACAATGTAGGGGCGTAAAAATGAGGACGCCAAAAGGGAACATTGTTAAGACTAAGACTGTTAAGACTGTGCATCCCAAGCACCCACTGCATTTTTATCAGAGGTTTGTATTAGGGCTGGGTATGAAGGTTGATACCTTTTAGGTACCGACCGAATTGCCTCGATACAACAGAGTATAGAATAACGTTGTTAAGTTTCGTTCGGGACCCAACCGTCAGCGAGCCAATAAGACTGCAGACTGCAGTGTGTTTGACCAGAAGTGTGTAAAATAGCTTATGTTATTTATATCATTTACATGACTGCACGTCATTTCTGTCTCTACATTAAATTGCGCTTTCTGTATTGTGAATGGCACAGTTCCACCACACACACACACATAAACGTGCGCGCTGCCCACACACAAATATTTGTCAAATATTTAGCAATATTTAACCGCAAAAAAAGATGTATGGTGCGGACGCGCAGTTTTGTTTACTAGCATACTGACCTGTGCATGAAGCTTCTGGTAATATTAACGTCTTGCGTCTCACTAAATGAGGACATAAATACAGTAGGCTACATGAAGAACCTCCAGAACTGCTCTGAGGGTTACTTCAAGAGCATTTGACCATTTCATTTGAGTAAATTTATCGTCATATCATGTACACACAGAACTGTAAAGGCATTCACGGCAAGCCGTCAAAATAAAAGTTCGGTTTGGACATGGCAGCAGAAATATATGACTATTGTTCAGTAGAATGTACATAATAATAATAATAATAATACATAAAAATTATTAAAGCAGTATTTCTTCAGTGTTTTAAACTAATATTTTAAAACTTTATTTTCCAACAATAAAATGAAATCTTAATTAAATAAAAGACAAATGTTTTATGTCATTAAAAAATTTAAAAACACAATGTTTTTAGATAAGCTATGTAAAAATTATAAGCTATTGTAAGAAGAAATAATAATAATGCACTAGTGTAAAGGTAGCATAACAGACGTATAAACCAAAAACGATGTGAACTTTATTAAAACTAATTTGCACTGATTCATAGTGGCTCGGAAGATGAGGTCTGTATAAATGTCAACAAGCTGAAAACATATTGTTGAAACTGATTTCATAAAATAGGTATCGAAAAATGTATCGTTCAGGAACCGGTATCGAACTCAAGGTATCGGTACCATTTGTGAAGGAAAGATCTAATCAATGTTTTGAGTGGTCTTCTGAAGTAATAATCTAAGACCTAGATCAATTACCAAGGCTGTACATGAATCGATGACTTTCAGTTTCAGTAAAAAGATTCTGATGAAATATGCTCGGTTTCTTAATATCCTTCATTTTTAAATACCTTGTAGGAAGTATTCTCCTTCACCTTCAAGCAATTGTTTAATTTTTAAATTGTAAATAATTTTTACTTTTATAAATTTAATTTAATACATTTTATACATTTTTTTTTATAAATAGTCTAGAAATCTTTGCCCACCAGCCTCAGCAGAAACACTTCTAGATAACATTTTTTTCAATCAGTGTTTTTTCTGATGTGTTTGTACCTGTGTGTGTTCTGTGATGGTCCTTCATAGCAGACAGAGTCAGGAAAGCATAATGACATGAGGGCCATCCACACTTGTATGGTTTGTCGCCTGTGTGCAGCTTCATGTGGTTATTCAGTGCCCATTTCTCACTAAAGCTCCGCTCACACAGCTCACACTCAAACTTTCTAGTAAAAGAGAACACATTAACCCATGAACCACTGTCCTGCTACATCAAATCACAATTCTTAATCACAGAAATGTAAAAGTTAAGATGTCATGTCTTTTACTTTATTTGTAAATGTTGCCTATGCAAATTGATTTCACGGTTATACAATGTTGTTCTACATGCTTATTTTATCTTAACAAATGCAACCTTATGTATAATGTGTTAGAAAATAATATGATACAGAAGTGTATGTGTTCAGTGTAGTTCAAAACCTCTCTTTGGGCTGGCCCAGTCCATGCTTTCCCAGCAGATGAGTGTTGAGATGTTTCTTCATCACAAATGCCCATCTGTGGATATGAAAAAAAAATAAAAATCTGTTGCAATGTTGCAGTCAACATAATATTAATTTACACGCTAAAAAAAACATAACCGACCTCACACACTGAAATAAATGAGGTGGAAGCTAGCCTAAGCAGATACTTCAACCTTTGAATTGAAATTATTTATTCAAACTAAAAAATAATTGACACACTCAATTTTAGTTGTTTATCAAACAGTCAAGACAAACAGATTTTCAGAGTGCGCATTCATAATTACCACTTCAAAATGTGGCTTGATTCATAACTTTGCATTTTTGATTGTAGCTGTACAGTAGTTAATATTTTATACATGTACAATGTATGTTCAACTTGGTAAATACCTGTCAGTTAAATGGTAACATCTTTTTAATGAACTTGCTAATGGCTTTTTAGCTCTTATAAGTGGCTGTACATTATTCCAGGCTGTTCTATTCACTACAGTTTTGATATAGTAACTGTTCATGTTTTTACCTGATATAAAATAGATCATTCCCTGCACTGAGTGTAACTGGTAAGTGATGGAGGTCTGTCATCTAGTCTAAATATACCAGTATACTCGTGAGAATACAGTTTGAGAGATTATTGACTTGGTCTGTTGATCTGTATGGATTTATTTACTGATTCAACCCACACTGAATGAATGCGAGAATGGGAATTTTCTGCATTATAAGCACAGAGCTTGCAGGAAAGATTAAACCACAAAGTAATCACAATCCCACTCGGAAATGTAGGCCCTGTCATCCGTTCAACACATTCTGAAAAAAAGAAAAACACTGAAAAGACACACAATCTTCTCATCTCTGAAACAACTATATATAGTGCTTAGAAAGTAGTTTTACTATACATAACCTCTTGCATACAGTGCCCTCCACTAATATAGGCACCCTTGGTAAATCTGAGCAAAGCTGGCTGTGAAAATAAATCTGCATTGTTTATCCTTTTGATCTTTCATTCAAAAAGTTCACAAAATTCGAACCTATCATTGAAGCAAAACTATTGAAAATGGGGAGAAAAACACATGATGAAATAAATAAATGTTTTTTTCAATACATGTTGACCACAATATTGCTACGTCCCTTTTCCCAAGATAGCTCTGAGTTTTCTCCTATAATGCCTGAAGAGTTTGGAGAACACCTGATAAGAGAAGGAGAGCACTCCTTCATCCAGAATCATTCCAGACCCTTTAGATTACCAGCTCCATGTTGGTTTTCCTCTTTAGTTCACCTCACTCATGTTCTGCAGGGTTCAGCTCAGAGGACTGGGACACCCAAGACAAAAGCTTAATTTTGTGCTCAGTGACTAATTCTTGTGTTTATTTTGATGTTTGGATTATTGTTCCAGTGGAAGACCCAACCATGGCCAGTCAGTCAGTTTTAGATTTGTTATCTGTTGAGTCCATGATGTCATGTGTCTAAACAAGAGGTCCAGGACCCACAACA
>JAUMHP010000243.1:28606-42854 GCA_032361065.1 Enteromius trimaculatus | reverse complement strand
CGTCTAGAGTACAGTATTGTACAGCATTTCACCTACGGTCAGACTCGATTTTAATCGATTCTCATTTTTACGAAACAATATCGACGCTTAAATCCCAAGAATCGATTAGTCATCCTATTTCAGTTTGATGAATAAATGGAACATTGTTGCGCGCACACCATCCAATAAATTGCAATAATCTTTGTGCTTTGATATTATTGATATGAAACAAAGTCTAAGATTTCAAATTACATCCATTTTCTTACGAAATTCAAAAACATAATTACCATTTTGGCGCTGTGGCATGAGATCGCTCTGGCTCAGCTCAGAGCAGCAGCAGCAGCGCACTGCGCACATAACCTTCTCTTCCGCGTTAATAATACCAGTTACTTACAGCGTGAAATGAACATGAATGAGCATCTGAAAGTGTGTTAAAAGATAGAGTACTTATCGAAGTCCGTATCATGTCACATGGAACCGTGTGACATATTCAAACAGTGAACAGACAGGTCAAACTCACAGGCAATTGGAGCAACGGAGACAATCCAAAGGAGTAACAAAGTCCAAGCACAGTTCGAGGCAGGTGGCAGGGTTCGTGGTCGAGGAGGCAAAACAGGGTCATACACGGTAAATCCAATCAGTTCAGTAAACGCTCAGAATTGCAGCATAAAGACAAAGGCAAAACTTTGCGACGAGTCAATTCCGTCTCGCCGCTTAAATAGCGCCAAAACTGAGGGAAACCCGGAACTCACCCGGGCGGGGGGTGAGTTACGTAAAAGCGGTCCGGGGGGAAACTAGTACTCGGGGGAAGGTTCCCGCTGGTGCTGCTCGGAACGTGCCACAGAGGCGCAGCTCGTAACAGAGCCCTCCCTGCGAGCGGCTCCTGATGCAAGGGCGACCTTGGTTGGGTCCAGGCCGGTGCCGGGGCCTACCCCGGGGCCAAGGTCTACCCCGGGGCCGAGGTCTCGGTCTCTCCGGATGGTCTTGGTGGAAGGCCTCGAGGAGGGCCGGGTCCAGGACGTCCTGAGCGTTGACCCAGGAACGTTCCTCAGGGCCGAAACCCTCCCAGTCGATGAGGTACTGCATTACTCGGCCCCGATGCCGGGAGTCCAGGATGTTGTGGACCCGATACGCCACCTCGCCGTCGATGATGAGGGGAGGGATGTTGTCAGCCGCGACCTCGTCTAGGCCCCTCTTTCCACCCGGAGCACCAGCAGGTTTCAGGAGTGACACATGGAATGTGGGAGAGACACGGTAAATGTTAGGCAATTGTAAGCGATAGGATACTGGAGTTATCTGTCTGATTACTTGGAATGGACCCACATACCTGGGGCAGAGCTTCTTGCAGGGCTGGCAGAGACGCAGATCCCAGGTGGAGAGTCACACCCACTGTCGGTAGGAGCCGGCCGGCGATGGCGATCAGCCTGCAGCTGTCCCCGACGAATGGCTTGGGTGAGGTGCACGTGCGCCGAGTCCCATGTTTCCTCACTGCGCTGCAACCAGGTGTCGATGGCAGGGAGCTGAGTGGGTTCGCCTGACCAGGGGAACAGGGGTGGCTGGAACCCCAGAACCACTTGGAAGGGAGTCAGGCCAGTTGCAAAGTGAGTTCTGCGCATACTCGGCCCAGGTGAGATACTTGCTCCAGTCCTCGGGATGATTGTGGCAGTAGGCTCGGAGGTATTTGGACAGTTCCTGGTTCTGCCTCTCGGCTTGGCCGTTGGATTGTGGATGGTATCCAGAAGTCAGGCTGATGTTAATGTTGAGAGCTGTACAGAAGGCCTGCCACACCCGGGAGGTGAACTGGGGATCCCGGTCGGTGACAATGTCTTCAGGGAATCCGTAAAACCTGAAGACCTGCTCTACAAGGACTTTGGCGGTCTCCCAGGGAGTAGGGAGCTTGCGTAGGGGGATGAATCGGCAGGTCTTAGAGAACCTGTCCACTATCGTCAGCACGGTGGTGAAATGATTGGAGGGAGGCAGGTAGGTCACGAAATCCATGGCAATGTGTGACCACGGGCGCTGAGGTATGGGGAGTAGTTGAAGGAGTCCGGCGGGGCGCTGGCGCTGAGACTTCGTGACGTTGCAGGTGGGGCAGCTCCGAACGAAGTGGTGCACGTCCACAGCGAGAGATGGCCACCAGAAGCGGTTGTGGACGAGGTCCAGGGTCGCCGTGATGGCCGGAGCTGGGACTGTCGTGGGTCAGGTGCAGGACTTGTGATCACAGTGGTTCGGGCACAAACAGTTTCCCCTTAGGACACTTAGGCGGAGGCGGGTGAGACGCGTGGGCATGTTCGATCTCCGTAATAATGTCCCACTGAACAGGGGCAATCAGCACCGTGGGAGTCAGAATGGGTTCGGGAGCCTGGGGCGACATGGGATCCTTGTGAATTTGTGAAAGTGTGTCTGCTTTGCCATTTTTTGACCCAGGCCGATACGTGATCTTGAAAGTAAACCAGGAAAAGAAGAGGGAACAGCGGGCCTGTCTGGCATTCAGTCTCTTTGCCGACCTCAGGTATTCTAGGTTCCTGTGGTTGGTTAACACAAGGAAGGTTCGGAGGCTCCCTTCAGCCAGTGCCTCCACTCATTAAGAGCTGCCTTGAGTGCCAATAATTCTCTATTCCCCACGTCGTAGTTTCGCTCAGCAGGACTCAGCTTCCGGGAGTAAAAAGCGCACGGAAAGAGTTTATCGTTCTCCCTGTGGCGCTGGGAGAGCACTGCCCCGAGACTGTTGCTTGAGGCGTCGACTTCTACCACGAACTCCTTGTTAGGGTCTGGGTTCTTCAGGATGGGCGCCGAGGTGAATCGGGCTTTCAGGTCTTGGAATGCCGTGAGGGCTTCGGGAGTCCATTTGAGCGTATGGGTGTCTCGGCGTGTCATGGCAGTCAGAGGGCCTGCTACCTGACTGAATCCTCTGATGAAGCGCCGGTAGAAGTTCGCAAACCCGAGGAACCTTTGAAGCTCCTTCAGAGTTTGTGGCTGTGGCCATTCCACGACGGCTCGAACTTTGGTGTCGTCCATGGTTACACCCTCCTGGCTGATTACGTATCCAAGGAAAGCCACTTTGTCCTGGTGAAACTCGCTCTTGGGTAGCTTGGCGTACAGCTGGTGAGCAATGAGGCGCTTCAGGACTGTTTGAAAGCCCGAAGGACATTACCTGATATTCGTAGTGCCCAGAGGTCGTGGAGAAGGCCGTCTTCCATTCATCGCCCTCATGAATCCGAACCAGGTTGTAGGTGCACCGGAGGTGGCAAGGGGTAGCGGTACTTTACAGTGATGTCATTCAGGCTTCTATAGTCGATGCAAGGCCGAAGAGATCCATCCTTCTTTTTAACAAAGAAAAACCCCGCCGAGGCTGGTGAGGTGGATGGTCGGATGAATCCCTTGGCCAACTCCTCCCTGATGTTATCGTCCATGGCCTGGGATAGAGGCTGGCTGGGATAGAGGAAAGACGCGCCCCCTGGTGGGGAAGGTTCCAGGCAGGAGCTCAATGGCGCAGTCATGGGCAGGGTGAGGCAGGAGCTGGGTGGCTCGCTCTTTGCTGAATGAGTCCGTGTGGGTGCGTGGGTTGGTGTAGACAGTGCAGGTGACAGTGTTCAGACCATTGCGTGATCTCTTTAGTGTCCCAGGAGATAATCGGATTGTGTGCCTCAAGCCAGGGCATGCCAAGGATGATATGGTGGTTAGGTGAGTCAATGACGTACAATTTTATCTCCTCCTGGTGCAGTGAGCCAGCTTGTAGGTGCAGTTCCTTGGTCATGGTTCTGATCTGGCCAGAGCCCAGGGGAAATCTGTCTACGGCCTCCACTGCCATCCGATGGTGACATGGAACAAGAGGAATGCGATGGGAGTCAGCAAACGTACTGTCCATAAAGTTCCCCGCAGCCCCAGAATCAATCAAGGCTTTAGTCCCAATGACAATATCATCACAACATATGTTAACCATGACTTCTAGAGTTCTGAGAGTCAAGCTTGTACTCACCCGAGGCTTCTCAGGGCGTTCCGGCTTCATGGGACAGTTCGCACGGAGGTGTCCTGAGAGTCCGCAGTAAAGGCACAACCCGTCACGCATGCGGCGGTTGCGTTCCTCCATGGAAAGTTGGCCGTCGCTGGAGGAGCATAGACGTGCGAGTAGTTCATCCTCGGGAGCCTTTCCGGCCGTGGCGTGCTCTAACACGGAGCGAAACTGCTGGAGGAAGTCGCGGAAGGAGGGGTATGTCATGCATCTCCCATCCCAGGTAGCCACGGGGATGATGCAGCAAGGCGGTCGTGGCGCTTCCGGTTTGGCTTGCGGAGAGCGCGCGCATGGAGGTGACCAGTTCCTCAGTCAAGGCAGTAAGCTTTTCCAGCTGCTGGTGGTGGATCCTGTTGCGGCGAAGTTTTCTGTAACAAGGCGGAGTTGTTCGGATCCATTTGCGTTTCTTTATTCAAACAGTGAACAGACCGGTTAAACTCACAGGCAATTGGAGCAATGGAGACAATCCAAAGGAGTAACAAAGTCCAAGCACAGTTCGGGGCAGGCGGCAGGGTTCGTGGTCGAGGAGGCAAAACAGGGTCATACACGGTAAATCCAATCAGTTCAGTAAACGCTCGGAATTGCAGCATAAAGACAAAGGCAAAACTTTGCGACGAGTCAGTTCCGTCTCGCCGCTTAAATAGCGCCAAAACTGAGGGAAACCTGGAACTGAATTCAGTTCCGGGCGGGGGTTGAGTTACGTAAAAGCGGACCGGGGGGAAACTAGTACTCTGGGGAAGGTTCCTGCTGGTGCTGCTCGGAACGCGCCACAGAGGCGCGGCTCGTAACAAATATATTAGTATTTTGTTTAATATATGTACCATATTACATATTAAATGTTCTTCAATATTTAATGCATGTTTGAATAAATCTGGAAAGTTTATGACAGCCCCCATTAAAATGTTTATATAAGTTCATATAACTTTATTATTATAAAAATAAATAAAAGTGTATTTTAAGTGTTTGTATTCAAATCAATAATTTTTTACATTCAATAGTATAGTAGGCTAATGAAGCCTAGGCTACAACTGACTCCCATAGTTTCCAATAATAGTTAAGAGATTTTTTTCCTTGAGAAAATTTTCAATGTATTGTACTTGATATCCAAAATTATCGATATAAAATCGAATCGAATTGCAAGCTTGTGAATCGAAATCGAATCGAATTGTGAAATTTGTGTCAATACCCAGCCCTACTATTTACGTCATATTACTCTTTTGTGCATGCAGGCCACATTTTTAAAATAATGTGAACAGTCAGTCAAAAAAACAAAAAAAACTAAAACGGATCTGGCAAAAAGTCAGAATTGAGCATTAAGGCCTGCAGTCTGAATGTAAAAAAACAACAAAAAATTGGAGCATGTCAGAAAATAAAATGAATAATTAAATATTTATAGCAGATTAATCAGGGTATCTTCCGTCCATTCCATATCCGTTTTCAAACAAAAAAATGGAAAACGAAAAAAAGGATAATTTTTTTGTTTTTCATTTGTTCCAACAAAACTAAAAAACAAGAATTCGGCTCCTTTTTTCGTTTTTTTTTTTTTTTTGTTCAGGGACAGAAAATTAGTAAACCACTTGAATGTTCGATCTCTACACCTGGGCGGAGTAAAACGCCCCTCTCTGCTAATTGGTCAGCCAAACATTAAAACATAATAAGAGTCGTCCGCTTCTACAGGTTTCTACATTTGATATCTTTCTCTTCATCAAACACCCATACTAACTATGGTTTGACACAAACTGTACCGAGACAGAGCCTATAGACAGAGCTTTCTTTTATGTATGAATAAATTCTTACCTATGTGTGAAATATTATTTTATCTCATAAATATTAATTTACTTGGCACCTGCACTATATAATAAATTTATATAGTAAAATTATAACTATAATGGATTAATTTGTTAGAATTATAAATCAATAACTAAAACTAGAAGAACAAATGAAAAACTGCAACATGTAGCCTAGTATGCAGAGTTTTGTTTCTTTTTTGTGCTGTACGAAAGGAGACGACAGCGACCTCATCTTTAAAAGAAGTAGCCTTGTTGTTTCTAAGAAAAAAGGGATTGCGTGAGTGTGAGTGTAATGCTCGAGGTAAGGATGAGGAAACGTGCTGGTAAGTTTGAACAATTTATTGAAGAGAGAAAATGTAGTGAGACAGTTCAAGTTGGGGCAGTGGTTGTGAATGAATAGCGCTTTCAGCTTGTCCACAGTGTTCTCTTTGGCAACGCTTGTAGAAACTCTCAATGAGGTAAGATCACAGGGCTGATGATACAGGAATTCCCTGGGTGAACTAGTACGATTAATGAAGACTCCCTTCCTTTGCAGGCAGCGTCGGAGTGCGGCTTTTGGTGTAGCAGTCTGTGTAGACAGGTAAGTAGAGCAGGTGAGTCTTTACAGGTAAGTGTGTGTACTAGCTCACGTGAATTCCACTGTGTTGAAGCGCTGTGGACTTGGGGATTCCTTGTGCAGGTAAGTGAAGTCTTTGGTAAGTGCAGTGCTGTCGATATTTCTCTCCGTAGGCTATCCTTGAAAGTTTGTTGCAACTTCAGCGTGACTTGAAATACAAACTTGGTAAGGCAATCAAACAACATAAAGGTGCCGGACTAGACAATAGTTGAGGCAGGAAGGTAAGTAAAAGGTATGTTACCTTGATCACAGCCATCGAGCTACTGGTGAGGTGAGTATATAAAGCCAGCTAACTAGGAGGGTTACAGGTGCATTCAATCAGTAGTCAGGTGATTGGGAGCGTGCGTATGTGACTGTGCTGGGATCAGTCTGGCTCGATGGTGTGATATCTTGTGATTGATTGGCTGTATCGGGCTCAGTACAGCCCGATGGCGTGACAGTGAGATTTTATGTGGGTATTTTATGATGGCCTTACAGATGTACGGCTGTACCTTGTGTATCATGGATGCCCAGACAGAGATTCAGAGATTCAGTACCCTAGATTATACTGAACCAGCCACGTCATTAATTATGAAGTTACCATTGTTTACACGCCAAAGTCAATAAATATTATGCCAAACAGAGATAGGTTTAAACTGTAACAATTAAATTTTTTAATTAGCCTAATTCAGTTTTAAAATAGTAATATAAATAATATGCAAGTGATGACGTTGGCGCCTCTGTGTCCCTGAAGAGCGCAATTCAGCTTCTGTTGATATCCATCTAACATGGATGTAGTTTAAACATTTAAACTAACGTTGTGATATGCTTAAACTGTTTTATATCTATAGATTTTTTTAGGTGGGTCATGGTGATTTGAGAAGGCTAAATTATTCGGACATTAACTATGAACTCGCTGCCGCTGAACAAAAAAAAACAAAAACAAAACAAAAAAAATGATAGAAGTGCATATCCTCTGAAGAAATCATGCAGGTGCCCCTGGAATATTGGAACGCAAGTGAAGTAGCCTATAGCCGAGTAGCATAATCAATTAATTTAGCATTCAAATTCACTTTCGTTTTAGCCTAAAATAATTTGTTTTGGCTTGTCATTTATATAGCTATAGCTTCTTATATATATAAACTCGCCCGCGAGTTTGAAAAAACTCATGGAAAATGTCGAAGATTTTAGAAGCGCCGTTGTCCCTAAAGGCAGATGTTTGGAAACATTTTGGTTTTAAAGCAAAGGAAGGAAACCAAGGGATTGATAAAACAAATGCAATCTGCAAGCATTGCCAGGCTTCTATACGGTACACCGGTAATACAACTAACCTGCGCGCCCACCTGCAAAGACACCATGCAGACAAGCTAGCTTCACCGCAGCCCAAAAAAACACGGGACCCCAAGCAAACTAGAGATTTCAGAGTGATAGCTATGAGATTAGTACACTTTTTTTTTTTTTTTTGCTTAAAACTCACTCTGTTGTGGCCTAAGGAAGATATTGTAAATAAACTGACGCATAAATGTATTGTGAGACAGAATGCAGAAGTCTGCCGACACTGTAATGAGGGAATTATGATCACGGAAATCAGATTGGCAGAGAATCTCTTTCTGAGAGTCATTAAGAAGTTATGGTATTATTATATGCTATATATCATATTTAAAGAAATATAAGGTAACCGTACGTGTGAATGATGTGCGCTCTTTTGGTGTAAATTTTGTTGTGTAATGTTAGCGAAGTGAAGCGTGAAAATGCAATTAAATATGTGTCTCTGTATTCTGATTAAAATATAATTTAAGTCCCAAATGTATTTGCATTCTTGGCAGAAATTAGAACCACAACAAGTGGTCAAATATGCTAATCTCAAGGTCAAATCAAGGTTATTATGGTTGTTTAATGAAGAGAAAGATATCAAATGTAGTAGAAATAATAAACTTGTAGAGGCGGAGGACTCTTTAAATGTTTGGCTGACTAATCAGCGGATAGGGGCGTTTTTACTCTGCCCACATGTAGAGATCGAACATTCAAGTGGTTTACTCGTTTTCTGTCCCTGAATGGAAAAACAAAAATAGTTTTTTTTTTTTTTTTTCGTTTTGTTGTAGCACATGAATAACGACAAATTAGCCGTTATTTTTTTTTTTTTGTTTGAAAACGGATATGGAATGGAATGGATATGGAATTTTTAATCATTTTATATATTTTTAATCATTCAGTTTGAGTAAAAGTATGCATTATAGCCATTATCTGTTAAAAAATATTCTAAGTTCTATGCAAAAAATTCTATTAAAGAAAAGATAGAAAATAAATATTTGTATGTGCTGTAAAGTGATTAGGTAAAATGAAATCGGAATCAGCTAATATTGGTATCAGCAGGTCAAACTCAATGAAAAATCGGAAATCGAAAATCTCTGGTGGAAGGTGGCTCGCTGAACATTGTAGGCATTGTAACCATGCCTATGTTAATCCGTGCAAGGGGAGAGTTGGCCCTGTGGTGATCTTCATCCTGCTGTCTAGAGAACTGATCATCATTTTGAATGCCAAAATGTATATATTCACCTCCTTTGATGTTTTTAACAATGGCTGATATTTTTGCGGTTTGTAGCAGAGTGCTTGCTTTGGTAAATTTGGATGGAACTCCTGTAGTGAACAAAGTTCTGAGAGGGTGTTCTGTGGCACATCACTCCTCACACAGCACCTTTGATAGTTTTGCACATTCATCTTCCACTGTTTCACCCTCATCACTACTGTCAAAATCTTCCACTGTATCACTCTCATCACTACAGTCTGTATCACCATCTTCAACTGCATCACTCACATCAATACTGTTGCCACAGTCATCAAATGAATTTAGGCAATCCATGAAAATATCATCTTCCTCATCATTGCCATCCAGATTGGATTCAGGATTAACTTCTCCCAAACTTTCACCTCCATAATTCTCCTGAACTGAAGATGATGAATCAAACGAATTTAGAATTCTTAATGTGTGCCGGCGCTTAGTCCAATAACTCCTGGAAGCCATGTCCTCGTAACCTGTGATTAAAATATATAGGACTTTCACTTTCTTGGACAGACATTCCCCCTTGCCGAGTCAAATATGCTGTCAACATAAATGTTTTGTTAAAATAATCAGGCAAACTAATAAACTTTTGGCTCATTTTTCCATTTTAAAATGAAAATAGACTGAAAACAACACTGCCTGTTTTTTTTTTAGCAATTTATAAGGGCTAAAATAAAGAGATCACAACGTTTATGTAAGTTTATATATAACAATTATAAATGCAAATAACTTGACTTTATATACAAAGCTAAATTATGTTTAAATGCATATTAGGATCAACAATTCATCTCACTACTTGCACTGAACAACTATAATAATGCATTATGGACGTAACCGTTACAGACACCTCATAAATCATAAGCGCAATAATCTTTGTTTTAAAATTAAAAAAGGTCTCAACTTTCTAATTCAGTCTATTTTATAACAAAATTCAAACAATATATGTCAAACTTTAATACAGTGTGATAGATGCAGATGTAGCGCCTCAGTGTAAGCGCTGTATCTCTATTGATTAAAAGGAGAACTCCGGTCAATTTTAACATTGAGCTCATTTTCGTTGTAAATTTGGAGTGCTGTCAGTACAGAGAACAATGACAAAAATCGGTGTTGCAACCTGTTGACTTCAATGGGGCAAGTTTAACCTGCTTTTAGCCTCTTAACATCCTTTTTTTTAAATTACTAGGCAGACAGATTTTTACCACCAATTGCATGGTACACTGTTCATTTTGGATTACATTACAAACATCATATCAAGTAAAAAATAGTAGTCTTTTTGTTCTTAGAGTTTTTAAGGGATCATGCGTTGTCTTGTAGACACAATCCAATGCAAATAACAGAGTTATAAATGGAAGGTCTTATTGAATTTCACATTCAATTTTGAAAAGCAGCCTTTAGGGCTACCTAAACAAAAGCACAGTTACAGGGTAAGTGTGACATCTGCAGGTTGTAAATTAAAATGGTGATTGTTACCCTCTTGTTCAACGAAGTTACAGGGTAGGTACCAAACCCAAGGGATTATTTAATGTCTATCAAAACGAAAGCTGGATAATTAAAAACATTCATATTTACTATTTTAAACTATAGAAAAACTTATTCTAATATTATAGGGTATATATTCCCTGCTATGCTACTGTTACCAGCCGCGCCTCTGTGGCTCCCTCCGGAAGTCAGCAGCGGGAACTTTCACCAGAATACTAAGGTTCCTACCCGGACTCTTTTACGCCACGTACCTTGGACTCTTCCGGACCTTCTCCCGCCATTCGGCGGCTTATTTAAGCGGAAGCTGGACATTAGTTCGACGCGAAGTTTTGATTTGCCCCACAGTCAATCCTGAGCGTTATTCTCCGTGTTTTGTTGGACTGTTTTTTAGACTTCGATATTTCGCCGCCTGCCCCGACCTTTTGCTTGGATTACCGTTTCTGTCTTGGATTACCCTGTTTGTTCCTGATTGCCTGTGTTTGACCCACGCCTGTTTTATTACGTTTCTGAACAAAAGCCTGCAAATGGATCCATCTGACTCCGCTGATATTTCACAGCTACACAGTCTTTACATTTTGAGGAAAAATTGCTACATTTTTGTAACAAAACATAGGAATTACATTGTACATATTGGCAATGTTTAAAAAAATTAAAATAAATTTCTGTTATGATTTTATTTAGAACGTACCATGTAGGCTAGTATTTACCTTATCAAACCTTACCTTTTCAGCTGTTCTCAGAGTATAGAAATAATAAATGAAAAGGCATTTGTATGTCAGTGAATATAGTCTTGATTTGTGTTGTTACATTGTAAGTGGTGCTTGTTACCCCCTCGTTCTGTGGCTGAGTGGCCATCTTGACTGAAGACTTTGACTGATGCAGAGGCTCGGGAATGGTGGCTATCTTGTGCAGTGACTCGGGATCAGCGGACATCTTGTGCAGTGGTTGTTATTCTCCGTCTTTGAACTGCCCCTCAAACCTGAAAAGTGGGTTCTTCCTCATCCTCCACAGGACCCACAGTGAGATTCAATCCACAATATGAAAGAACAAAATCAATCAAATCTGCCAATGACTAGTCAGGAACGTCCTCGGGCAGAGAGTAGAGGATCTCCAGCCTCACAGGAAACAGTCCTTTATTTGATCCTCCTCCTCTCTAACCAGATCACTGCATGCCAAAAACTCCTCCACGTAATCCTCAATATATCAACCACACTGGAAAATGGTGTTGAGTTTAGATAGCGGGAGCGAGTTGTTCTTTTGCCTTGCTTGCTTGAACAAACTGCTGGATCCTGTAGCGGCAAAGTTTTCTGTAACAATGAGTGAGTCTGAGTCGTGCAGATCTATACGCAGTGATTTATTAATGGTCGGCTGGCAGGGTCAGAAAAACAGCGAACAGAGCAATGCAGACAAGGCGAGAATCAAAGTCGGGGTACAGGGGCAAATATTCCAAGACAGGCGGCAATCAATCAGAAAACAGTAAACAGTCCAAAGTCAAACACAGGGAGAAACACTCAGAATACAAAGACAATCACAAAACTTCACACCAGACAGTTCGAACAGACTGGTATTTATGCAGACTCTAATGAATGAGTGGAGGAAATAATGAGCAATAGCTAGGGGAGTGGTGCGTTATGGGAAATTGATTCCGGTAAACAACAGAAAGTCCTGGGTGATGTAGGAGTGCCCTCTGGCGGAGATCATTACAAAAGTATTTCTATAACAATAACTACATCATTTATTCATGCAGTGCATGCTGGGAACTCATAAACCCTTCAAATTCCAGCAGTTAATTATTAATTATTAACTCTTAATAAGCAGCAAACTGGAAGTTTATTGAAAAACGTCTCCAGGTTATGAATATAAACCTAGTTCCTTGAAGGAACGAGACACTGTGTCGAAACGTTATGGAATGCTTCCAGCGTGACAATGCTCTGAAACTGCTACACAAACTGTCCAATGGAAGGGCTAGACGTCATGGGCGGGTGACGTCATAGACCAGGAAGCATAAGAGCATGTGCAAAGATACGTACGCTAGCCCTCAGGCATGAAGCTAGCGGCCAAAAATGGACTCAGGGGCTGTGGTAATAGACACAGTGTCTCGTTCCTTCAAGGAACTAGAGTTATATTTATAACCCAGAGACATTCCTTTTCAGGAACTCACACTGTGTCAAAACACTATGGGAACGAGATACCCACGCCCCCAGACCCCCAAGGCCCTGCCCAGAGTGGAAAGAGCACACCTAAGGCAAGAGGACAACCGAGCCTGGGGTAGCTGGGAGGTCTAACCCGTATAACTTAACAAAGGTCAGAGGGGAAGACCAACCTGCTGCTTTGCAGATGTCCGGAACCGGGACACCTGCTAAGAAGGCCTTTGAGGCCGCCACACCTCTAGTCGAATGAGCTCTGACTCCCATTGGCAAGGGGAGACCAGAGAACTCATAAGACAAGGAGATAGCTTCCATGATGAGGGTCTGCCTGGACGCAGGCAAACCATGGCAAGAAGGACCATAGCACAACAGTATTTGGTCCGACTTCCTCCAAAGAGCAGACCTGCGAATGTAGGTATCCAGTGCTCGCACTGGACACAAACAATGCAGCCGTTCCTGGTCTGCCTCCGTAAAAGGAGGCGGGCAAAATGCCTGAAGTATTACCGGCTGTGGTGGTACAGAGGGAACCTTAGGGACATAACCTGCCTGAGACAGAAGGTCCCTCCTGATTGAAATCTCCCACGGAGAACCGTCGAGGAGAGATCAGGTACGCAAACCATATTCGCCATGGACAGAATGGTGCTACCAGAAGTAGGCTGACCGCATCCTGGTGGACTCTTTCAAGAACTCCCAAGAGCAGAGTTATTGGGGGAAAGGCGTACAGATGAAGCCTCGGCCACATTAGTAAACATACGAGGCGAGAGTGCCAAACCAAAGGGAAGGACACGATACTGGTACGCTTCGCCCCAAAAGCAATTTTCAGGAACTTCCTGTGTGAAGGATGGATTGATACATGGAAATCCGCACCTTTTAGATCTATCGTGACGAACCAGTCCTCGGACCTGATTTGATAAACAACTTGTTTTAATGTAAGCATTCTAAACTTCAGCTAACTGACTGAGCGGTTCAGTTGCCTGAGATCTAAAATGGGCCTCAGCCCTCCATCCTTCTTTGGAACAACGAAGTACCGGCTGTAAAAGCCTGACTTTCTTAACAAAGGACGGAACCACCTCGATGGCTCCCTTGCCCAGAAAAGTAGCGACTTACAGTTTCAACACCAGAGCCTGTTCGGAGCCCTCTACTGTGGGTAGAACCCCGTTGAACCGAGGAGGTGACTGCTTGAACTGAATGCAGTAATATTTAGGACCCATTGAGATATATTCGGTAGGCAGATCCACGCCGCCAAATAATCTACTCTGGTGGAAAGAGGAGCGGCTGCCCCACTTCCCCACCCTTCCCCACTAATGCTGAAGTCACATGCAGCGGTTTAGAGGGGAGGGAGAGAGCCTTCAAAGAAGATGCTTCCCCAGGTGACAGATGGCTCGTGAGTGTCTGTTCGACTGGAGCAGGCTTGTGCACAATTCACAGGAGAATTGCAATTCAAACAAATTCAAACAAATTTATATACATAAGTAAAGTGTTTAACAATGAAGCTTAACAATATACACTGCAAAAAACAATATATAAAATCTAATAAAAAAAATTGAGGTAACAATTTTCACTCAGTTTGTATGAGTAGATTAGATTAGAATAGATTCAACTTTATTGCCATTACACATGTACAGGTACAAGGCAACGAAATGCAGTTTAGGTCTAACCAGTAGTGCAATAAGCAGTAAGTGCAGG
>JAUMHP010000243.1:1898-11994 GCA_032361065.1 Enteromius trimaculatus | reverse complement strand
AAGTGTCCATGGTATGCTTACTACAGAATTCGGCCGGAAGTAGTAGGTCATCCGGGTACTTCTCGCCTACTGAATTTTGAATGCTATGAATTCGGACATACTACTCGCCTCGCATGCTGTTTTTCGCTTACTATATATTAGGGAAGTAAGCGATTTCGGACGCAGCGCAGCACTCCAGAGATTCTACAAAGAAAGGCATTCAAATTATTCATTCAGTAATTATTCTGCAAACTGCTTTTCCACTGTTCTACTCACCTGAATCATATGCCTCATCCTTCTGTTACACCTCTGCTGCATAAATCAAAAATATTGTGATTGAACTTACCTCCTGTGTGTGATCCGCTTCATAACAGAAGCTCGGATCTAACTGTTTTGCAGCATGAGTGCACCTGACCCATTTGAGGAGCTGGTCGATATGCTACGACGAATGTCCCAGACTGCACAACCCCCACCACTGTCACCCGCTTCACCTGCACCCAACGTGGCAGTCAACAATGCTTCTTCACCTTCTGCCATCATCAGTCCCATGGTCCGACCGGCACACTACTCCGATTGCATTTGCAACCTATTCCACTGTATATTTCACAGATGACTCTACAATTGCTTATTTAATATCTTGTCTATCAGGACCAGCATTACGGTGGGTGAAGACAATCTGGATTCAAGTGGGGCCAGCAGTGAGCTTGTATGCAGCATTCGTTCAGCATTTCACTAAGCTATTTAGTCGTACTGACACCGAAGCATCAGTCTGTAAGGAACTATATCATCTCCATCAAAATAATGTAATTTCAAGAATATGCTTTGAAGTTCCGTACTCTAGCGGCTGCCAGTGGATGGGACGAACACTCACTGCTGACCACCTTTCGGCAAGGGTTAGAACCAAGTCTCCGTCTCATGTTAGCTCCCCATGATGACTTATTTGGATTGGAAAGATTCATCCAATTGGCCGTTCAGTGCTTCGCCCGTGTCCAGGCTTATTCAATTCACTCCCTGAGCACTATAGCTTCCTCCAGTCACCAGCCACTCTCAACCCTCCAGAACTCCAGAACAGCCCATGCAAGTGGATTCAAAATGTCTCGCTCCAATGGAACATCAACAATGGTTAACAATGGAACTGTGTTTATATTGTGACATTGCTGGACATCACATCCGTAAGTGTCCTCGACGTCCTCAACGTCCTCCACGCCTCGTGGTGAGTACCTATCTTACGGCCCATGATGTCTCTATTACAGTGGCCACCCTCCTTGACTCCGGCTCCACGGGCTACTTCATTGCCGAGCATCTTGTTCATCAACTCGGGCTCAAAACCTCACCAACAGAGTTAATCTATCAAATACAATCCATCACAGGTCACATCCGACGGAAGGCCGGTCGCCTTCACCTTCAGGTTGGCCAATGCCACAAGGAAGAAAACTCATTACTGGTTCTGCAGGGCTCCACCATTGATGTGTTTCTAGGGCTCCTGTGGCTGGCAAGGCATGATCCCATCCTATCTTGGTGGTTAGGGGAAGTTCTCAAATGGGGATCCCAGTGTTGGCCAGAGTGCTTTCCCAACTTACCCCTTGAGATTCCGGGTCCTGTTCCACTCTGTACCACCTCCATCGAAGGTCCCCTTGAAAAACAATCCATTAGTATCCCTGAATGTTACCACTCCTATCAGGATGTCTTTTGCCCAAAGAGAGCTGCCAGTTTGCTGCCACATCGGTCATGGGACTGTGCCATTAATCTGCTCCCGGATGCTCCAGTGCCCTAGGGAAAGATCTATCCTCGAGAGTAAGGCCATGGAGGAGTACATCCAGGAAGCAATGCATCATTGATATATCCACCCTTCCACTTCCGCTGCTGCATCTAGTTTCTTCTTCGTGGCCAAGAAAGGCAGTGGTAGAGGGCTGCATTGGGATTGGGACCCGCCAAGTCCCGCGGGACCCAACGCAAATCTCATGGGAGCGGGCGGTTTTAACTTTGCTGCGGGCGGGAATGGGCGGCTAAAAAAAAGACTGCGGGATCGGGAGGTTGCCTAGCGACATTATGTGATTGTCAACAAATGTTGAAAAGAACCTCAAACGTGGTATTTACAGCACAAAAGGCTAGCTGCTTTCAGACATACTTTTCTGCACATACTTCTACAACTTCTACATACTTCAATAGCCAAAATCAAAGTACTTGAAGTCTAAAGAAACGCGCGGTAGCCTAAGCTTTTTAGATGTCCCCTATAGCCCAGGCTATATCCATCTTCCCTACCAGTGCGTCAGAATACATGCAGGTCAGGAAAAGAAACAAACATGAATCTCTTTAATAATAGCAATACAATAGGTTTTTTTTTCCTGCGGGACGGGAGTGGACATACATATTTTGGGAGCGGGTGGGAGTGTAACACACACGTTGCGGGAGCAGGCGGTAATGGTCAGAAATTCGGCAGGCGGGAGCGGGATGTAGAAAACAGGCTCTAGACGGTGGGTTAAGGCCCTGTATTGATTACCAGGCACTTAATCAAGTCACAGTACTCTTTAAATATCCCCCTCGTGCCAGCATCCATAGACAACTACGTGGAGTCACTGTATTCACTATACTTGACCTTTATAGTGCATACAATTTTTATTAGAATCAGAGAGGGCGATGAGTTGAAAACAGATTTTTTGACCCCTACCGGCCATTATGAATATTTGGTTATGCCATGTGCCATACGCACCTTTCATATTTCAAAACTTTATGCAAAAGATACTCAGACACTTTCTCCACCAGTTTGTAACTGTGTATATATATGACATTTTAATCTATTCCAAACCCAAGCAGAGCATTAACAACATGTATTCCAGGTCCTAGACCGCCTAAGGAAGTTTTACCTCTTCTTCAAATGCCGAGAATTGCTTATTCCATCAGTCCTCTGTCCAATTTCTCTGCTATCATATTGACCACACTGGCGTAAGGATGGATGAAGGAAAGGTTGTGACTGTTACCACCTGGCCTACCACAACGACTATCAAGGACTAGTTCCTTGGCTTTGCAAACTTCTACAGACGATTTATTAATAACTTCAGCATTCTTGCCATTCCCCTCACATCACTGCTTCAAAACAAACCCAAAACCTTGTCATGGACCCTTAATGCTACTAAAGCTTCCCAAGCCCTGAAGTATGTGTTTACTATGCCACCTCTTTATGTTCATCCAGATTCACAACTCCCATTCATCGTCAACGTAGATGCATCGACCACTGGTGTAGGGGCCATCCTATCCCAGCAGCAGGTGAAACTTCCTTGACTCCATCCATGTGCTTACTTCTCAAGGAAACTCAGCCTGGTGGAGATTACCTATGATATCAGTAACCAAAAACTGTTGGCCATTAAATTGGTGTTGGAGGAGAGGAGACACTGGCTGGAGGGTTCCATTCATCCTTTCCAAGTCCTTACCGATCACAAAAACCTCCAGTACTTGCGCGAAGACAAGAGACTGTATCCTCGACAAGCTCGTTAGGCATTATTCTTCAATCGATTCCTTTTCTCCATCTCCTATCGACTTGGATCTAAGAACGTAAGAGCTGATCTCGGCTTTACGCCAAGGAAGGAGATCAAGAAACACCGGAATCATTCCTGAAAGTCTGTTTGTGAGTCCCATCCAGTGGGTGAACCCCCCAGCCACTTTCGAGACGAACCCTGAACTTCCGCCGGGCTGCCCCCAACACCTCCGGTTTATACCCCTCACTGAAAGGACACCCATCAGTCACTCGACTCATACCTCATTGGGCACTGGACATCCAGGGGCCAACAAAACTCTATCACTCCTACAAGATAGGTTTTGGTGGCCAGGAATGGAGAAGGATGTGCAGGATACCTTAGAGGGTGTTGGGAATGTGCAATCATGAAACAGAGTCTAGAGGTAGGGGTGAAAATGTTCCCCTATGAATTGGGACACCACTGCTTTTGACATCACACATCATCATATGTTTTCTAGCTCTGTCAATAAACATATCTGCTGCTGTATACATTACCGTTCAAAAAAGCATCTCACACACACAAACACACACATCGGAGATGCACAGATCTCACAATCAGGTATAAAGAAACGTGTCGGCGCTGCCCCCCAACTTCTATTTAAATTATGAAATACAGTTTAAATACGGTTTCAATAATATAGTCCTTTATTTTTTCCTGCGAGAGGATAAAATTGTTGTTTTTGCAGTAACTCACTCATTGTAAAGAGAGACACGCATACATGCAACGTTTCTCTCTCTCTGGGGGAGCTTTGGTGACTGTGTGTGATTTAGGGAATTTGGTTTTCAATTGGTAATGTTTAGGAATCTTATTCCTGGTTAAGATGTATTTTTAAATATTCAACGCTTTCTATAATTAAAGTGCTTTAAAAGTCTCTCTCTCTCGGTGCATGCTGGGAGTGTTTGGGTGTGCGTGAGGTTATCATGAGGGAATGGTGACCGTTTACTTCTAACTTTTTTTTTTTTCAAAAGTTTTCTTTCAGTTTTCTAATTAAAGTTTATTTTGAAAGTGAGAGTAAAGCACACTTGAGGATCAAAGTGGGGGCAGGATGGCGTCATTCATGCCACATGTTTCCCTTTGGCATGGAGTAAGGTGTGTGACGCTGAATGGGATGTATGTGGAGGAAGTTTTGCTGGCAGTAGGAGAAGTGATTGGATATCAAAACATTTCATCTGCTTCGCGAATGAACAAGGCGGTGGTTGTGCTCTTTTGCTCTTCTTATGTTCTTTATGTTCTTAAATGAACAGGAGTTAGATGCGTCTTTTAGAGTTTGGCATTAAGTAAGAGCGTTTATGGTGTACGCAAATACTAGAAACATTAAATGTGTGTGGTAAAGGTGGGTGGTTGGTTATCCTGGAATCCATACCAGATCCTAACATGGGGTGCCTCCAGGATGACATTGAAGACCGCATTTGTCCAGATGGATCAGGAGCTTTGGTTAACCATGGATCATGAACCTGGAGTCCCGGGTGGTGGATCAGGAGCCGGCTGAGTCCGTGGCGGATCAGTAGCCTCGGGAGGTGGATCAGGATCCGGCTGAGGCCGTAGCGGATCTGGATCCTTGGGTGGCGGATCAGGATCCGGCTGAGGCCATGGCAGATCATGATCCGGCTGAGGCCGTGGCGGATCATGATCCGGCTGAGGCCGTGGCGGATCATGATCCGGCTGAGGCCGTGGCGGATCATGAGCCTCGGGTGGTGGATCCGGAGCCGGCTAAGGCTGTGGCAAGGGTGATTCATGGACAGCCTCTGGCTGTGATTGTTGTTTGCTCCATCAAGGGCTCTAGTGGTTCGAACCACGACAGCAGGTCCTCCTCCCTTACGGGCTCCGGTGGCTCGGGCCATGACAGTAGGTCCTCCTCTATCATTGGCTCTGGCCCTGGCAGTGGCGCTGTTATCAATATAGGGGCAGGAACTGGTACTACTGGCCGCAGTCTGGGGGCAGGAACGGGCTTTACTGGCCGCAATCTGGGAGCAGGAACTGGCTTATTAAGCGGCGCTCTTGGCCGTAAACTAAAAACTGGATCCGGATCATGAAACTGCTCTCCTGGCAGTAAACTTGGGACTGGATCAGGGTCATGAAACTGCTCTCCTGGCAGTAAACTTGGGACTGGATCTGGATCATGAGACTGCTCTCCTGGCAGTAAACTTGGGACTGGATCAGGATCATTGAACTGCTCTCCTGACAGTAAACTTGGGACTGGATCAGGATCATTGAACTGCTCTCCTGGCAGTAAACTTGGGACTGGATAAGGATCATGAATTTTTTTTATTTTTGGCCCGAATGGAACCCCATACGTGGTTACGCTTGGTAGAGGTTTCCGTTGAATGGCTAAGCGCGAACCGGGCAGTGAAGGGTAGCCTACTGACCGTTGCTTATGCGGCCTGGGACAAGAAACATGGATCTCGGGCCATAGTTCTCGGGGTCCAGGAAGAGGAGTGAACCCGTTGATAATGCGGTGAATGATTTCTTCAGGTGTGATGGTCCTCCTATCCATGCTGAGCGAGTAGATATTTGGTCTCAAATTGAGGGGCTTGTTTTAGGGGCTGTGATACTGTAACGCTCAGAATGAGGAGGAGACGTTGAGGTAAGTTAAAGTGAGTTTATTAAGAAGAGTTATAAATTCTTTTAGAGTTGCTTGGATATTAAATGACTTGATCTCCACAGCACACACATTGCAGTTCACCATCTCATTGCAGGATACAGGGTAAGTGGATCTATTCTTATGTGTAGAACAATCTGTAATCCTTCCACAAGCCTCTGTAGCGTTAATGAATACTCCTTTCCTTTTCAGGTGTTTCCTCACGGTGAGAGGATTTCTTAGCAGTAGTCTGAGAAGACAGGTAAGCAGGGCAGGTGAGTAAACACAGGTAAGTCGTTGTCTATAACTCACATGACTCCTTTGGTGAACAATGTGCTATGGATATCCATGCTCTTTGTGTAGATAAGTGCTTTAATAGAGTAAGTGCTGAACCATAGGCGTTTTCTCCATAAGCAGTTTGTCAATCCACAGAGTAGCGATCTCTCATCAACGATCTTGATATAAAACATAAACTTGACACAGAGTTGAACAGCAAAGCAGATCATGGAGAGCATACGATGAAATTAACAGAGGTAAGTATTTAGGTGAGTTACCTTGTAGAAGTGTTACCTTGTAGAAGTGTTACCTTGATCACAGCCACGGAACTACTGGAGAGTGGAGCTTTTAAGCTTGGTGCAAGATTGCACACAGGTGTCCCTAATTGATAATTAGGTCACAGGAGTGTGAGGAGACTTGACTGCACTGATCCCAAGCTGTTGAGGAAAATGGTAGACATAATGAGGAGATTGCTGTGAATGATGCTGAAAATGTGCAGTTGGTAGATGTGGAAGATGATGAGGTTTAGAAAGTTAAGGAAGTCGTAGAAGAAAAATGAGGCCCAAGGAGTTGAAGAAGTTGTAGAATTAATGGAAGAAAATGGCAGTCGAATTGATAGTGTTATTCTGAATAATAAAAAATTAGAAACAGTTAATAGTGAAGATGAGGAAAATGTTAGGCCTATTATTTCTATATGTGTGGAGAGTGGGATCATTAAATATTAACGGGGGTAGAGACAGGAATAAATTAGCACAGATTTCAGAATTTTTGAGAATTTATAAGGTTAATGTTTGTTTTTTTTTACAAGAAACGCATACATATAACGATAATGAAGTTGAATGGGGATTATGGTGGAAAATAGATTTTGCTTTTAGCCATGGGACCAGAAATAGTGCTGGAGTAGCTATTTTATTTTTTGAAGATGTAAAGATTTTGAAGATAGAGGAAACTGTTGAAGGAAGATTATTATTAACACAAATTGAGCATAAGGGAATTTAATTTGTATTTGTAAATGTATATGCTCTTAATAATGGTCCAGAACGGCTGTCTTTTTTATGGAATTAAGGAAGGTTATTGAAAAATATGATGACAATGTTTGTTTATGTTGTAAGGCGGTCCTCTGTGGCTCTGTCCGAACATCATCAGCGGGAACCTTTGCCAGAATATTAGTTTCCTACCCGGACCCTTTTCCATGTTGCACCTCGCAGAAGTCCGCCTCGGATTTCGCGCGCTTCTCTCCTTATAAGGTGAACGCAGAGATTCATTCAGTGCGAAGTTTTGTCTCCCCATCAACTCAAGCGTCAACATCAAGCTTTTTCTCTTCCGGATTATTGGATTGCCTTTTGGATTATACCTGGACTGTTTCCCGACCTTGATTCATTGCCTGATACCCCGACCTTTGCCTGGACTACCGATTCTGATCATTGCCTGATACTTTTGCCTGGACCTGGTACTGTTTATTCTTTGTCTTTGTTGCACTGTCTGCTCCTTATTGACCCACGCCTGTTTGATTAAGAGTTTAATAAATTAAGCTGCAAATGGATCTGCCGTCAGCTGAGTCATTACCACACTTTACTTGGAGGTGACTGGAATTGTACAACAGACTTTATTTTTGACAGAAATGGTGAAGAGCTGCATAATAAGTGTAGTGATGTATTAAAACAAGTTATTAATGAATTTCAATTAACTGATGTGTGGAGAACGAGAAATTAAAAAGTAAAGCAGTATACATGGCTAAAAGTGGTAAATTATAGAATTAGTAGTGCATGATTGGATAGGTTTTATTTAAAAAAGACATGGAATAATTGGATGATGAATACTTTTATTAGACCAAATGGTTTTTCAGATCATCATTTGGTTACATAAAATATAAATCTGAAGGAGTCATTTAAATGTAACTATTATTGGATTTTTTATGTTAAGTTGTTACAGGATGTCTCTTTTTGTAAAAAAAAAAAATATATAATTTTTTTTGGAATATATGGAAATTGAAGAAAATGGTGGAATGTGGGTAAAATCAATATAAAAATGTTTTACCAAAACTATGCTTTTCTTGCATCAGTTACATTGAAAGCAAAAATGAGAACTTTACAAACAGACATTGAATCTCTGGAAAAACAAATTGTGAATAATAACAATTCAGAATTCATCAAATATAATCTACTTCCAAGTTCTCATCGAGCAGTTTTGTCATTGCTTCCAAAAAAGGAGACATTGGACTGTTAAAAAATTGGAGACCAGAAAAATGGTAGAAAATTTCTACCACTTCTCACACCTAACCGCCCCTGCCCCTCCTCCGAAGGTAACAACTGTGTGTTAGTAGTGAGCAAACCTTAGCGATTTCTTACCAAACATTTCTTCGAATAACATGACAGTGACTTAGTGTACTCACTGTAGATTCTAACCTTGCCACATTGGATATTGTTCGCCCCGAGCTCTGCTACGCTTTGCCTCGGATGTACATGTTTGCCGTTGTTGACCCTGCCTGTGTTTCCTAAATAAATGAAGATGATCCGCGTACCTCCCATCGTTTTGGACTGAAGGAGCCTGTGAGATCCGGGCTGCCGGAGGGGCAGTTACCCTGCAGCCTGGAGGATTATGTGGAATATGCACTTATTTTAGCCGGGTCTGCTGTTACAGTGCAGTACTCACAGGAAGAGCACAGTCCCGAGTCCTTACACAAAATGACCACCACTCCCGAGTCATCTTTCAAAATGGCCGCCACTCCCGAGGCCGCGCACAAGAAGGCGGTCATTGCTGAGTTACTGCACCGGCACTTAGCCAAGAAGGTATCCTCCAGGCATGTGAGATTGATGTCTAGTTTGACGGACCTCCCATTGATGGCAGTGAGAGCGGTTGGTGTGATCAGGGTCGCCGCACCGCCCATCCAAGAGACTGTTCCATTGACTTTTTTGCTTCCTATAATGGCGGTTGCTATCCCTAGTGTGTGGGCCACACATTGTTCTCCTAAACCCATTTGCGAACTTGTTTTTCCATGGAGCAACCCACCAGAAGCTGCCAGTTATTCTGATTTGCCATGGCCCGACCCGCCAGAGGCCGGAAGTTATTCTGATTTGCCGTGGCCTGATCCACCCGAGGCCATCAGTTATATCCTGATTTGCCGTGGCCTAAGCCGCATGAGCCTACCTGTGATATTAATTCTCCAGAGGTTCTGCCAGTGGCTGCAAAACCTCAGGAAGGTTCAGCCGACCCTTCAGGGTTTCCACTGGTGGCTGCACTGCCTCTAGATCCTGTAGTACAGTCTCCAAAGCCTTTGTCAAGTCCGGTTCTGACCACAGAACCTCCGCCAGTGGCTGCACGACCCCTGGAGATGTTGACTTTGGTTGTAGATTCTCCAGAGGCTCCGCTGGTGGCTGCACAACCTCCGAGTCAGTTTGTCAGGTCTGTTTTAGAACTCTTTAGAACTTTAGAATGGATGTACTTTATGTTCTCCCTCTGTAAGCCATCTGTGTTTCCTGTGTTCTCTGTGTTTTTCTTTGTTCTCGCCCTGGATTACTGTTCTCAACCTTGCATGCTCCCAGACCCTTGATTTAGCCTGCCCCATTGCATGCCGTTTGCCCGAACTCTGCTACACTTGTGGATTATTCTATTGTCTTTGCCTCGGATGTACATGTTTGCCATTCTGCCGTGCAAAGGCAAAAGGCCGTAACTTTGATTTTAGTCGAAATTGAGTTATTGATATTTTTAGAATATTCAACACCTCCTTTATCATGTGGATAAGTATCTTGAG
>JAUMHP010000242.1:10131-33793 GCA_032361065.1 Enteromius trimaculatus | reverse complement strand
TCATGCGAGATCCCATATGTAACGTCTCCGTTCCCTCCTTCAGGGAACGTGGGTTACGTTCGTAACCTAGACGTTTCCTTTTGTTCTTAACTGTTAACATGAAAATGGCAATTACATGATCAATTAAGAAACTTAAAACCACATCAGTCCAGAAAGGGGCACACGTTCATAAATTGTATGCCTCTGCTCTGAAAAGTGCAAACATGCGAATTTGCATGCAACTTAAAAAGTTTTCCTTTGCTTCAGGAAACCCCAGCTGTAGTGATTTCGACTTGGATCAGAACTAATCATGGCTCTGGACTGTGCATCCTGCTCATTGATGACCAGGAATGATATGTTAGTCAACCATATTCTTCATATGACTTCATATTCATATTTTGATCACAGCATCAATTTACTATATCGTCAAATGGAAGTTACATTTATATTTCATTACGTTTAGTAGTTGCTCTTCAGTAAAGCCTTTCAAACTAGTTACATTTTTTGCTGATGATATTCATTTGTTTTATGCCCGCAGTATATATATATATATATATATATAAATCAAGAAAGTGTCTCTGCTTTTACACGAAACAAACCATATAGGCACTGTTAATGTCACGTCTTTTGTATGCTCAAATTTGTTATTACCACTTGTGATTAGTGTTTGTAATGAAAGAGAACTCTATTACTCACCAAATTTTCGCTCACTAGATCCTGTGGATCTTCATTCAGGTAGATGCATTGCCCCTTGAGAATGCACTCTCGCTTGGTCTCTATGGTGGCATTCTAAGAAAACAGACACAATAAGACATTTTATTAAAGATTTGATTAGTGTTGCTGATGTTCATATTTGACATAGCACCCTCTAATACGCATCTCTGAACCTTTATGCATTACAGAGCACTACATTAATAGCTTGTATTAATAATCAATATGAAAAAATGAAATAAAAAAAAATATGTAGGAACAATACAAACTGAGACATTGGCACCATCACATTCTAAATCCTTTTTCTAGCAAAAAACGCAATTTCCCTGCAGTTTTAACTACACCTGGCTTGAAATATTTCACCGAATGTGGATTATGCTTTCTGTTCTTGTGAGACTGATAAGTTGCATATAAATTTGTCTGAAAGCTACAACCAGAAAGCTACAAACAGATTGGACAGTGTTATTACTCCGCATATGGCCATTAAAATGCAGAATGCAAGATATGTGCACATACAAGGCTACTCCATGTTTTGGAGGTAAATGGGCAAATCAAATACATGAATAATGCCTGCTACAACTATAATTGCCAAGCTTTAGTCTGTAATGTTTAAGCAACTGAGACCTACTGGATTCTAAGACAGCACTCCCACTACACTTCCACATTCACTGGAAAAGAAAAAGAGAAAGAGGAAAAAAAAGAGAGAGAAAATATATATTTGGACAAATTACTACATAATGACTTTGCACTTGCCTTTAGTCAATTTGAAGTAGTTCCAGTGGTTTGTGATGATGACAATATACTCAAATATACAGTAAATTAGAAAAAAAGATCAGGAAACAAAACAACCAAGAAATCAATCTGGCAAACATACAAGTTAAGCAATTTGTACAGTAAACAAATTCTATGACTTTTAAGTACTTAGTACAGGGTCAAGCTGTCGATTTATTTATGACAGAAATCATTTTTGGTGATTTCTTAATGTCGTTTAATAGAATAACATTACAAGCACTTGGAGAAAACGTGACGTTATCAGATGCCTACAAAATATGTCGGTGACCAGAATCTAGCGAAAGGTATGCAAAATCATGTGGCTATAAAAAAATATATGTTGGTGACAAAAGAGTTTCAGTTCTGATTGGCTTTCGTTGTATGGGGGTGGGGAGATACTGTGGAACTCAATGGGACCTGAAAAGTTTGGTACATGGCTTTTCATCAAAATACGTGTATTTTTGGTTTTCAACAAAAAAAAAGAGAAAATCAGGTGGGTTTTTTTGGTGGTAAACAAATGGTTTCATGTTTCATTTACCACCATAGTATAGACAAAAATAGAATGCAAGTCAATGGGAACCAAAACCATTCGGTTACCAACATTCTTTAAAATACTTTCTTTTGTGTTCCCTAAAACAAAGTCATACAGGTTTAGAACCTCTTGAGTGTGAGTCAATAATGACATAATTTTAAGTGGAATATCCCTTTAACCCTTAAATGCATGAATGTTTTTCCAATCATTATTACATTACATTTGGGTCTTTAGCGACTCGTACATTTAGGCTACCTAGCATTGATGGATCTCTAACTGCTGCAATAGCATAAATCTCTTCATACTGTATTTTAAGAACAATTACAGTAGAATAAAATAAAGCATATTTTGTTAAGTTTTGAAACTTAAAAAGGATTTGAGCAGATGATTTCATCATTGCTGTTGCATTTATTACACATATTGCACATACATTTATTATCATATTCATGATCTCAACCATATTTTTTTTTATTATTATTATTTTCTTTTATATATGTATATATCTTCAAACGAGAGTTAAATTCTGAAGACTGGACTTGGTCTTTTAAATAAGATATAGCCATAGCCATTATTTTTGTTAAGAAACAGATAAAATATACAGTTTTCCTCTTGTTCCTGTTGCACATATAGTTAGAAACTGGTTGTGCCATCAATCTGAGTTGAGCAGTGACACTTTTATGACACAGAGCCAGGGCTCTGCTGAGAAGAAACACCTTCTGAATTCACAGGGTGAGGCTCGTGTTTGGTCTCTTTTCATGTTAAAAATTAGCCTGTGCTGGCTAAATCTTGCTCCTGATAAAAAGAAATCAATAAAATGTAGCTGTGCTCTTAGTAGTTGAAGCACCACACAAGCCCTCTGAATGTCTGCTGAATAGCATTAGAGAAATAAAATATATACTTTATGATTAATCAGTTACGTTAATTAATGTTTTTTTTTTTGTAAAAGTCAGCTCTCTGCACTGAAAGCATCAAAGCTAACAGTTCAAGGCAACAGTCATTTATTTATTTATTTTTATTATGCATGCAGTTTTATTGGCCTAAAAAAATGGTATCTTGAATGTTACTGGAAAGTTAATTGACATGTCATAAACAACCTTTTATTTTTCAGTCAACTCTATGCAAAAGATAAGAAAAATTCTCTAAAACACTAAGAGACACGGTTTGCATGGTTGTAGCCACTATAAACCAAGGTGTATTTCCCGAAGTTCAACAGAAGTGAGAGCCCTTTTCTTCAGGACACCCCCAGGTGTAATGATTTCGACTTGGATCAGAAACGACCAGGAATGATACAGTATATTAGTCAACCATATTCTCTAAACGATTGTTTTCAATGACTTCATATTCATATTTTGGTCACGGCATCAATTTACCACAGTCAAATGGCAGATACATTTATATTTCATTATGTTTAGTAGTTGCTCTGCAGTAAAGCCATTCAAACCAGTTAAACTTTTGCTGACGATATTCGTTTTATGACTGCGGTAATTCTGACTGAAACAGCACGTTATCATTGTGTATCAAACAGTACCACATTGAGTAAAAAAGATATGTGTGTGTGTATAACTGGGCGGGTTTATGTAGTTTATGAGGACACAAATTTGTATAATGACATGCGTATGACATAGGTATTACAATATGTAGGTGTTTTATGAGGACACTTTCAGTGTCCCCGTAATTCAAAAGGCTTAAAAAACATACTAAATGGTGATTTTTTTGAAAATCTAAAAATGCACACAGTTTCCTGTAAGGGGTAGGTTTAGTTCACACACATGTGTGTGTGTGTGTGTGAACTAAAAATAAGCAGAAAGCTGCCAGTAGGGTTAGTTCAGTTAGCAGTTTGTCCACATCAGGCTCCATTGCTGTCGGCATATAAATATATTTTATTAAATTTGGTCAATAATATTTGTAATTAAAAGTTGTATTAAACCAGAAATAGAAACTGCATTTTCTCAAGACTTTTATACCCGGCTGCATGCTTTTAATTTCAGCTGCTGCACAGAACACCCCCCACGAACTGTTGTCGCAGAGCAGGAGCACGTCATATCACACGCAGTCCTGAGGTCCCTGTACAGAGCACCCGTCTGAGTTTGAGGGGGTGATGATGTTCCATTCAGAGATGCCTCTGTGACAACCAGCCGCCCGCACACTCTCCATATTCTGACACGGTGACTCACTCCCTTTCAACCACCACCGATTATAAAATGGCATCCTGCATATTATGCTTCTGCAGTTTCTTGCTTAAGTTTGCTTAAAAAATGTTTACAAACTTTTGTGAAATGATTTGAGCGATATTAGTTAGCTAAGCTGGTTAGAGTGTGTTGTTTTAGTCTCGCTTTTGGATGAATCATTAAAGCAAACACGACATTCCTATTTATTATATTTTTGTTTCATTTTTAATTAAATTAATTTTTAATTAGTTTTGTTTCATTCTTGGTTTAACTGTGAATGACTCATCAGTGCACATTATTCCAGATATTTTAATAATATTTGATCACAATGCAATGCAGTCACTTGCACTGCCACTGAATCAACTCATTTTCATGTGAAAATAATAAATATTAACTCTTTCCCCGCCAAAAAGTTGCCAGCCACTACCAGCAGTTTTGATGATTTTCGCCTAAAATTGACAGCCATCAGAATATTTTCTGCTATGCGTATATGAACATATTATATATTAAAATCAAGAACCTACCCAATTTATGTGTTCATGTTTTATTCATCACTTGAATAAGGTATAATATAGGTATAATCAGATTTTGAAAAATGCATTTTTATCAGAGTACAGCATTTTCAAGATCTGGGATCATTTCAGTTGTGTTGCTGTCTATGGAGGGTCCGATAGCTCTCTAATATCATCAAAAATATCTGAATCCCAGATTTTTCAGCATGCCACGCTGTATGCCTGTGCTTGTTTGAGCATTTAAATATAGAACACAGAGAGAGAGGCAGAGGGGGGGAGAACACATATATCTAGCGTGATGCTGTTCGCCCCCTATTCTTCGTCACCAGCACACGTATGTATGAGTCCCTGTGGGCTTGTTGCTGAAGGAAGGATAGAACAGATAGTCACCTCTTCCACCTTCATTAAAGAGCTATTTATATTCTCAGGGCTGAAATACTCTGACCTTTCTCATTAAGCAATGTGTCATTTGTGAACACAAACACCCGTGGACATATTGTGAGACGCTTTGGATGTGGGTTAAAAATAGCCGAGCAGCATTATTTGTGCTATCTGGTGATGTCTCAGGGTGGCTTAATATGTTTTTTTTGGCAGATATGTGGTGTCCTGTGTTTCTGCACACACGTCCGACTCTTGAGGTCAGCATTCTGTGAATTGCTTTCTGCAAAACTGTTTAAATAATGATATCATTATTGTGAGAACAAGCAAAATATCCATCAATAAAATCAGTTTTTAAGCACCATAACTGCGATAAAGTCTGGTTTTAATTCGATTGGTATTTCAATGCATCAGTTTCAGAAATGGATTGATTAGTTGGTTTGGCATGGGCTGTGATTGTCACTCGCTCGGAACAAGGGTCATCGCTGACATCCAGATGGTTATGACAGACTGAATTGAAAATGACCAAGCAAACATTTCTTCTTGCTCTTGGGTCTATCATCTGAAATTCTTTTTTGTTGTTGTTGTTTAATTGAAATATGATTCTTATAGGTATTACTAGGTTATTATGCATTCTGTAAAACTGCTTTGCAATCATCTATGTTGTATAAAGAGCTATAGAATAATTAAAATCTTATGAATATAACATTACATTAGCTGTTTAAGATGTATCCTGATTTGTCATTGGTGGTTGTATAACTGCTGTGTAGATTAATTGCAGTTTGTTTGTAGTTTGTTACTGATTACAAATTACATGATAAACATTGTAGTTACGCAATCTACATTTCACATTTTATGTAATATACTGACTGCTTTCTAGTTTACTTTTAGATTATTTATAACCTAACTTGTTTGGTTTTTTTTTATTATTTTTTTTACTTACCATTAAATGTACCATATTAATATTAAAAATTTGAAGGAAAATAAAAATGCATTTGAAATGCATTAAACTTTACATTACTCTGTGGTTTTGCAAAACGCTTTTTATTCTCTTACACTGATTGTCTGTTTAAACAGTCAAAATAAAGTAGATTTCTCCCTAAGCTCCTCCTTTCTCGGAATCGTCGCATACTGCAACAAACCGCAACGAACTGTAAAACGAATCATTGAAAACCTAAAACTGAATAACTCTATTTTTATTCATGTTTAATGCACACAAATCCAACGACTTAACACTGGCTGTAACGTGAGTACCCTTTTCTTTCTTAGAAACATCAGTTCTAAAACGATCCTACTCAGTGCTTTCAGTTTTGCATGACTGTGAAACATTACAGTTGAAGCGTTTACATTTCCGATATGATTTTGCGTATAATTACATCGCAGTTACACTCATGTGCTACACTCTCCATTGTTTGCCTGGATCTGTGCGGGAAAGCCCAGCGCTGGTTGAGGGGCACAACGTGACCTAACAAACAAGGAACCTCCGGGAACACCGTCAGTCCTGAACTATGCGCACATGGGGCCTATCTGAGGGGTCCCGCGAGGAGCGACGCTTTACAAATGACACTTAAAATGCGCTTTTGCAAATGCTGCTCGGTAAATCGGGTTAATTTCGCATTCGCGCTACGTTTATGAAGAAAGTTTACAGTATTAGTCACTCAGATTGTGCTAAACGCGTTTTATTTACGTGCTCTATCGGCCGTCAGGACACTCCCTGAGCGCGTTAGCTTCGCTTGGGAGGCGGAGACGGGACCCCCGTTGACGTCAGTGGGCCTGTCGGTTTCCTGCAATAGAAAGTGAGAGAAGATAGAGCGAGAGAGGGGAAAAAAAACAGACCTCTGACCGTTGAAACGCTTGACAACAGTTCAGACTGCACCTGTAAGTACCGAAAGTTTAGAAATACACGCGACTTAATAAGCGCTTGGACGCATGGTCCAGTGCGTAGCGAACGCATGCGGTGCGTAAACGCACCTCCAAGAGCTGTTGTTTTGGAACACAATGTTTCCAAAAAAGAATTTATGGGTTGGTTAAACTTGTGAGCATGTTTGTGTGAGTCTTCCGCTGATTTTGCCTGGTGTCGGTCGGTCTGTACCAAGCCGGCCCGTGTTTTGTATCTCGCCGAGAGCGCACGTCTCCAGAATCCTAATACGCGGGGTGTAAATGTTTATCAAGCCTGCAACGCTGCTGGAGAGAGTCTCCGAAGCACCGACCGCGACGGCAGGTAAGCGCCGAAACACCTTCCCTTGACCATGAGATGCAAATGAACGCGTTTCAAATGCGCTTTACACGTCTTCGGCTGGTTTAAAGGGCATTTTGTTGTCGAATTAGGGAAGTGTTTCTTGTTCATGTCCTGTTGCAGAGGGGTTTTCCCCGGCTCCGCCCTCTTCATGTGTTTCTTAAAGGCAGTAATGCGCCATTCATCCAGTGCGCACCTGGATTTGGCACTGAACTGTGGCATGTAAGCGTAGCGGCTTTTACTGACAAACGTGGTGGTTTTGTGTCAGCCTTGGACACATGGTGACTCATCGCATGCGGGTCTTATAGGCTGTAAACATGTCAGTTTATCACTGGCACGGGCTGTTTTACAGGAGCAACCCCTGTTTAGTGCCATCTTTTTTGCCATTGCATGCATGCCAAGTAGGCTACGTATGTGTCCCATGTGCAGCAGTTTCTCTTGACTCTGTTAGACTGGTTTCAGGGTGTTTCCTAATAGATTTTATCAATTTAATATTTGTTCTTTGGGAATCAAACCCCCTGACCTTGACGTTGCTATTCCAGTTACATTATTTCTGAAACAACATAGTATTGAAATTCTGCAGTAATATGAAAACATTCTAATTCTGATGTAAGCTATAGTACAACTATGCTGTAAGATTCCAAGTCTGCAATATTGTCATATTCAAATTCTGCAGTAACATTGTAAAATTCTGCGGTGTCCTGTTCAAATTCCACAGCTATATTTGAAAGTACGCAATATTTAGTAATATTATTCAGTTAGATTGTACAATTTCAGTTTTTAAATGACTAAATATTTAAATTCTCCAGTAGCATTGTAACATTTTGCTACCAAAAATGATGTAATTTTCGAATTCTGCAGTAACGTTGCCCAATTGAAATTGTGAATGTTGAAATGTTACAGTGTTAGGAATTAATTGTTTTACTAAAATTGAAACGTTCCGATTCTAAGTATTCAAATTATTCAAAAACATTGTAACATTCCAGTTCTCAAATATCATATTTGTATTCTGCAGTAACATTCAGACTCTAAAAAAGGAAGTCACGTTCAAATTCTGCGGTAACATTATATTAACTTGTGTATTCATATATTTTATAGATGATATATTAATGAAAAGTAGACATGCAGTTTGACATAAACATAATTTTGTTGATTGCTTTATACTTATTCAAATTTACAAACTACGTGATATATTTCTACTTTTAAATGACACTAGTCACAGTTTAACGAAAGTGTGGGGGAAAAATGTTAAAAAGAAAACCAGTTACAAATCAAAGGTGCAAACGTAAACTTTAATGATATATATTCTTATGCAAGTCTTTTTTGATTATAAAACAGAAAAAGAAAAAACTTGTCCGGCACATCATGCGTCAACATTTATATGGGGGGGATTTTATTTTGAGAAATATTACAGTATTTCTCAATCCTGCTCCTGAAACAAAACAATCTCTCTAATCAAATGCACCTAATTCCATGTCCTGAAATGGATGCTTCAAATAATCCAAAATGTTCAGGGCAGGAGGGCTATCTGGACCAGATGTATGTGAAACCTGGTGCATGCACTGTGTGTGTGAGTGTGTGTATGCTCAAATCCTCTGGGAGGTGATGTCATTGCCGTAGAGCTGCACAAGGAGGGAAATCATACACACTCGTAGTAAGCGTTATGTAATGTGGTGAGACGGAACATTCGCGTGGAATCTGGCACATGCCGTGACGGGATGCATGCGGGAATGCATGGGCGAGGCATGTCAGATGTTAGCTTCATGCTGCGATAGAGCTGAGGAACATACAGAAGCAAAAACCTCCTAAACACCGAAACAAAGAGGAGCTTGTGTAGACAGTGGGGCGTATTTGCATCTATTCCTGCAGAGCCAAAACAGTGCATTTGCCGTTTTGAGAGCTGCAGTTTTAAAATGTTTTGAAGACGATAACAACATGTCAACATTATTGTAGATTGATTGATTGATTGTCTATTTATCAGCATCGATACAGTTTTTGGATAATGCACATTTACTATTTTTCATTTGTAAATAGTTTAAAAATATATATAGAGAGAGCTCTGTCAGCTGAGAGAAACAATGTCCTCCATTGTTTTTCATTGCATTTAATGCTTTTTTTATGTTTGGGTGCATTTTTTTAAATCCCAGTTCATTCAAACTGTGTGTTTTAATGTTTAGGAGGTGTTTGTTTGCAGCACGGCGGAGATGACAGTGTCATTTCTCTGCGTTTGTTGTCAGACAGAAGCAGGTGTGTGTAGAAGTGCAGTTAGTCAATGCGTCGACGGCAACAGACCATTAAGATCAGAAATCTGATTACTGCTCACGCTTCTATATCTGTGTCAGTCCAGCTAAAACATCACTTCTGACAACAGTGATCTGTCACAGAGAAGAGGACGCCACGCTAGAGTTGTTTCTAGCAGCAAGAGTATGTGTTGTTGGCCTGTTTTGTTGTTGCTTCAGTTTGACGGTCTCTCATCTGTCCCAGATGTGCAGAGGGTGTCTTTCCTGTGCGGAATAGGAGATCGTCTTTTCTCCCTGTGACCGGCTGCATTCCATCCAGCATCTTTCCATACTATGCGTCTCTGAGCCAGTGGAAAAACCCTAAAAATGCCACGTACAAAGCAAAACAACCCTAAAAACCTGAAAGGTAAGTGTTGTCTTCCGATTTCATTTTGCTTACAGTAGGTTGTTTTTGTGGGGTCGAGCCTTTTCCTTTCACAGGAGATCTCTGTGTGTTTGAAACATCTTTGAAGTTTCTTCGTAGAAGGGAACTATTTGGCTAGTTAATAGAAAAGAGTAGGTTTCCCAGTCAAACTGGTACATTTAATTACGTGGCTTGGGCTATTTTTGTATATCTGTGTGAAATGACACATTTATTTACCACAAATTAGTCGTTAAGTGACTAGTGTGAGTGAAAACTGGTTTCAGTTCTTTTTTTTTTAAGAGTGTTTTTAATAATCCTATTTTGATAATCCTGTAAAGTCAATTGAATGGCATAGTTTTCTTTTTTTTTTAACTCAATTGACTGCCAGTTTTCATTCTGTGTTGATGTATTTCCTGTTAAGGCAGGAAGTATTTACCGTTTGTGGGAGGGGTGTTCTTTTTCTACAAAGTTTTACGCTTTCTCTGAAGTCTTAAGTCGCTGGGGTATATTTGTAACAAATGCCAAAAATCAAGATGTTTAGTAAATTCCCTACAATAAATATATTAAAACTTAACTTTTGATTGGTAATATGCATTGATATGAAGAACTTAATTTAGACAAGTTTAAAGGTGATTTTCTCAATGTTTAGAATTAGTTAATTGTTTTTAGACCCTCTGATTGCAGATTTTCAATTTGTTGTATGTCTGCCGAATATTGTCCCTTCCTAACAAACCACACATCAATGGAATGCTTATTTATTGAATTTTCAGATTTGACTTTATTAACCAGGGTCACATATCTATTGGCATTTTCTGGAAGGGATGTATCTGCTTACTGTGACTTGCAGTCAATGTGAGCACCTGTTTGTTCTGGTTGATCTGTGTATTTTAATTTGTGACATTATCATAGAATTAAAAATATACTCTGCTGTAGCAGAGTGTGTATGTAGCAACCCAGATTTTCGAGTGTTTGGATAGTTATTGCTTTGAGCTTGCACGGCCAAACAACATGAATAATTTAGTTTGATTACTGAACAGCATCCACCAGAGACAGCTGTGACTTTTCCCAATATTAGTATTATTAAGTGAAGAGAGGGTCCAAAAAAACAAAAACAAACAAAAAATTGAGGCGGTTATGAAAGTATTATAACATATTACAATTAAAGCTCTATGTTTTATTAGTAACACTATGGTCTTGTAAAAATGATTAATCTTTAACATCCTAAAGGACAAGCGTATTTGAAATGCACTGGGTCACGCACAATGAGAATAAGGGATACACACATGGAGCTAATGCAGTAAACATTAACTAAATAACAGGGAGTGTAAAATGAAAGATCCTTATGTAGCTAATTACTGACAACAAAAATGAGAAAAAAATAATAATATTAGAGCTGCTGCACGGTTAATTGTTAAAAGATTGCAATCTTGATTCAAACATCCACACAAACTTTTTTTTGTGTCTATTAAAACTTTGACAAAATCACACCAGCATGTTCAGATAACAGAGAGGGCAGCTATGAAACAGCTGGGATAAAAGTTTATAGTTTGGATAGAAACACTGATGTCTTTGGTAGCTGTCAAAATGGAGCAAATTTTACCACTAGGAGATGGGGTTAGTAAATTTCCCAGTGTAGTTCTAAAGTAGCGATAAGTGTTGAACTGAGCGTAAAAATGATGTGAGCTGAATTAGTATTTTACTGTAAAATGGACTCGTATTAAAAAAAAAAAAAAAAACTTTTTACAGTGAATTTATATAATTAACAAGTTTTTACTTTAGCTTTTTTTTTTACTGTAAAAATAACAAATAATTTTTTTTTTTACTTTAATCTTCTCCAGAACAAATACTTTTTAACTATGTGTTTCTCAAAGCCAAGGTTGCTTTAAATGTTTCTCTGATCGTGGCAAGGAAATGCACGAAGCATGTCGATACACGCAGAAATTGCGCTTCCATGCATGACGTTTCTGTGGAATCCCAGACATTTCCTTTTTATTAAGAAAGGCCCCACCTCAAAGTCCTGCCGCAGTTTAATCCATTTAATGTAAAAAAAAAATATAGATTTTTTTATAGAATCAGAGTGCAATTAGAATATTGAAACTCTATAAAGATTATGTAAAAAGAGATATAGTTTATTTTTGAACTCTGTAATAATGTTGAATAGTGTGGCATTGGGTTTGCGAATGAAAACGGCTGTGCAGCAGTGTTTTGAAAGAACAGAAAGTATGACAGAGAAAGAAAAACACCAGAACAAGGAACTAGAGGATTCCCTCCTTTGTGTTGAGCGGCTGTGTTATTGGTGTCATGGATACAGAGGTGACCTCTGTCTATCAGCAGAACACACCCATTCTAAAGCATGTCATATTCGAGTCAGATGGTCAAAGCTTAAAAGCATAAAGCTTTCATTGTTCTTTGAGGTTGCCGTGTTTCCAGGCAGTGTTTGCTGTGAGGTAGCGTGCTCAAATCATTGCTAGGTTCAGGCTCGGCCAATATGTCAGTCTGTGTTTTGTTTTGTGCGCGTGCATCTCGTGACTTCAGAGCAGAGCTGGAATGCTTCAGTGACGCAGTTTGCGGGTAAACGGGCAGGAAGTAAGGAACCTCTTCCCCTTCATTGGGCTTAATATGTTTACTTTTCTGAAACAGCTGGTCTCCAAGCTAACCCTAACCCGTGCTGCCACTCACTTTACATCGTTGTTGGCCCTAAAGTCTATTTACAAAAATATAAACCCCTGAGGGACAGTGTTGGCGCCAAAGATAAGATGCTAATCTGTCACAGATATTTCTTATGCTTTTAAACTTTTTCTAACAGTATTTAACAGGAACTGTTAACTTATTTGTTTACTCACCCTCAAGTTGTTCCAAACCCATATGACTTTCTTTTTACAGTAGAACAAAACTTTACAATTCCGTTATGTTAACCAATGCTTTTGGTTCCAAAACAGGCTTTTAAGTTTCATTTTTGCCTCAGTATTTTATTAAATGATTTCCTTACAGAAGGTTCTTACTGCAGAAGACTTTAAACGTGCAATTTGAGACTGCTTTGTGTTAGTTTAAAGCTCGTCAGGTGTATCCGCTCTGTTGTTATGTAGTGTAAAGCTGTGTGAAGATTTTTCAAAAATTCCCTTTTCATTGGAAACAAATTACAGCGTGCAGGTTTGAATTGGCACGAGGGTGAATAAATAATCACTGACTTTTCGTTTCTTGTTTTTTTTTTTTGGCTGAATGATTGCTTTAAGGGAATTTAAAAAGGTTAAAAGCAGCCTTTTTTGTTAAAATGTTGTTTCTTTTTTTTGTTAAATATAATGGTAGCTCTTGAAAATTCCATACAGTAGTGAGTTTTCCGCTAGTAAACGTACCGTGAAAGGAGCACAAGGTGTTGAAAAGCTGGAAAAAGAGTTTCTGGTGGAAAGTCTTTAAGTCGTGAAATTCCAAAGCATGTTTATTTTTTTTAATCTAGCTGTTTTTTGAGTGAATGACTTTATATACATATACATATACTGTTTAAAATATCTACAGTTAAAGCAGTGAGATAGTATTGCAATTTAAAAGATTTTAAATGTTTCAAAATGTATTCATTACTCCAGTCTTCACTGTGATCCTTCAGAAATCATTCTAATTTGCTGATATGTTTTAAATATTACTGATGAAACATGATATTTTAGTGGGACAAAGCATATTTTTTCAATCTTATAAATTTACTCCATAGTAAAAAAAAGTAATATATATAAAATATATTTATTTCATACTAAGTATAGTTCAAACTTATTAACCGATAACTTGAGACCTACTGATATAAAAATTTGGATTAAACTTTATTTGGATTATTACTCATACACAAAGCATATTTCTTATTAATAAGCCTAAAATGTGTGTTTATGTCACATTTAATAAGGATTGTGTAATATTGCCCTTTAAGTGCAAAATGTTTGAAGTGTACCTAAAGTATACTTGCAATAGTAATCATATGTACGAAGTATGTCTTTAATTGGACATCAGCACTACTTTTGCACAATTAAAGTGCATTACGAACAAAATGAGTTTTGAGACTTTAAGTATACCAGTATAGTATACTAAAAATACAATTGCATGGCATTTTATTAAGTACATAAATATATAGTATACTTAGCATTAAATAAATGTTCAAATACATTTAAGTATATATATATATTTTTTTTTGCTAGTCCTTAACTGTTTACCTTGTTTTTTTTTTTAAATAATTTCGTAGAAGTCCAATTTGTATGTGTGCAAATCCTGTTGGGATTGCCTAGGTAAAAACAAAACTGCGGTTACCAAAACAATGTAAATTAGTCACGTCCTGGTGTCTGTCTGCTTCCTTTAAACATGTTATGCTTTCCTGCAGAGTACATTAGCTGTGTATTTGCATACAGAAAGATTCTCTTTAGAGAAGTGGGAGCATGTTGAATGTTGTAGAGTGATATTGTTGGCAGGGTGACCGTAGGTGGGAAAATCTGCGGCATGCCAATGCAGGAAGTTTCTCCTGCGGGCCTTCCTTTACTTCCCATTTCTAAAGCGCCCATTAAAACTCGTTCTCTGTCTGAGACATTGAATCAACCTGCTTATGGTCTAACACACTTCGCCCACACGCAGGTGGTGCGGCTCGCAGACTGTTGCAGCTTGTGTTGGTGGTAGATGACCGCAGAATGCTGAAATGGAAAAGCCCTTTTTAGTACAGCACAAAACTCAGTAGTTCGAAAACAGTACGAAACAGACGCTGCTGTCGTAATCTGTAACGTCCCTTTGAAGCTGCAAGGGGTAAATGTTTTACCCAGAATGCCCATCTTGACTGGGTGACCTGCCAAAGCTGTTAATAATCGACTCTCGGGTTAGTTCGCTGACCTCTTTGGAGTCTGTGTGTAACCCCGGCCCGGTGCTGATAATCTCAGGAGTCTCGTGCATTGGGCTTCTCACGGCCGTGATGGATGGGCCCGCAGATTCAGAGTTGTCACTTTAAAATTGTTTTTGTGGCAGATGCTGCTGTTTCTGTCTCAATTCAGTCTGACTTCTCCACTGGCGCAGGGTGAGACTAACCTCCTTGAGGAATAACGCGGAGGAGAGACATGCATAGTTGCGCCGTCGAGTGTTTCTCGTGGTTCATGAGGTGGGGGAATTGATTCGATGTCCTGCATGGCATGGATTTTCCCGTGTTTTTGAAAGAAGTGTCTTATGATCTGCAAGGCTGCATTTATTTGATCAAAAGTACAATAAAATCTGTAATATTGGAAAAATAAGTCTTTCTGTTTAAAATTTGTTTTGTGTGATGCAAAGCTGAAACATTTCTTGTTATAAATAACAAAACATTTATTATTATTATTAATATATATATATTTGTTTGTAAACCAATACATTTGATTTTCAGGATTCTTTGATGAATGGAAAGATCAAAAGATACGTTTTTATTTGAAATGGTAATATTTTGTAAGATTATAAATGCAGTTATTGTCTTCTCTTTAATCAATTCAGTGCTTCCTTACTGGAAAGAAGTGTTAAGAAATCTTACTGACCTCAAACTTTGAGCACTTGCATTTTTGGTCTTGGGAGTAAATTTTAAGTTCTGAAAGATTAATAGTACAATGAACTGTTTTATTTCAAACAGTCAGAAGCATGCATTCTCATATTGGGACCTGCTGAATGAGCCTTAGTGTGATTTTGATTTGGGTTTAGATGTGGAGGCATTATGAAAGCCGAGTGTTGTTTTTCTAATGCGTTACCCCAGGGCGCACATTTGTGACCCTTCTGTCTCCCCCTAAGCATCAAAGGTCAACAGGTCAGGTTTGGGGTTAAGAAGGGGTCTTGAACTCAATGTAGGGCCTGAATTCTACTCTGTCTAATCCCAGAGACAGACACCATGAAAATGCCGGAGTTGTTTCTGTCTAAAGTTGAATGGTTATGGCATCTCTGTTCTTTTATAGCATTTCAAACGTAAAGCTGCAGCGACAGATGATGTGAATCAGCATAGTTAGGCTATGATGTATAAATCAGGCAGTTATTTCATGAGAATAAGGCTCATGTTTTTCATAAACTGTTTGAAGGCCCGATCTCAAACAAAGAAAGTGAATATTTTGGAACAAAATGTAATATCGAAATCAAAGCAGTGCACTTTATAGATGTGTTCAGGCCAACGTTTATCAGATGATCAGGGTTATCAGGGTTTTTCCTTTTTTTTTTTTTTTCTGCTTCCTTGTTTTAGTTTTTAGTTGTTTTGCTAACTGTTTGGTAGCTAAGCTGTTGTGCTTATTGTAAGTGCTTTAGTTTTATGATTGTTTGATAACTTTTGTCTAGTCTTTGGTTTTCGTGTAGTATTTAAAAAAAAATAAATAAAATAAATCTCTATATATATATTAGGGCTGTCAAATGATTAAATTTTTTTTTATCAAATAAATCAGGATTAATCACTGTCTGCAACTACACCTGAATTTAGATCAAGAACAACGCACTGTCATTTTGATTCAGCATAAGCGGCGCAGCAAAAATAGCCTCGGCGCCGAAACTATCGCGCGCGGCACTGGCGCTTCTGCTCTACTCCTGCTACGCGCTGTCATGCCGCCTTGACCAAAGCATTCACAGTCAGCAAGACTCACTGTGACGCTTCTCTGCAGCATGTGAGCGACACAGTTCATGTGTTTATAGCTTGTAAGACGAATTGCGGCAACCATGTCGCGTGCACTGTCAGTTCCAATGGTTGTAGTTTTGCTCCCACTTACGTGCAACATAAAGGAACTGTTCTTTACAAGCCTCCGCAAAATGACGCTCCTCAGTTTTTAACACAGCCAGCTTAAAAGACTTCAGTTTCCACGTGTCACTGATGCAATGTGCAGTTACTCCAAGATTGTTGTTCCTCTTTCCTGACAAATAATTCTTACACTGCGCATGCGTGAAATGTGTTAAAAAAAAGTAACGTAATTAACGACAAAAAATAATTAATGACGTTAACGCGTTATTTTTGACAGCCCCTATTTATACAGAAACTAAAACATTTTAATAAAAAATATTCTGTAAGTATTGAAAGAGATCCAATAGTAATTGAATATATTTTAAAGTAGTAGTATATTACACTAGCAGTATATAATGGTTAAAACAAAATATATTTCCTTTTTCAAAAATATATTTTATTGGTCTTTTCTGTTTGCAATAAATATATATATATATATATATATATATATATATATATTGCCAAATGGGAGATTTAGCCCAGTAAAATGTTGCAATGTTGATGCAAGTACATTTTGAAAGTACCCCCCCCCCCCACTATAGTTCATATGCCATAATAACAATTCGAAAAACTGATTGTCTGTAAATGTATAAAAATGCTCAAATACAAAATATCACATACAGATCCTTCATTTAGTACATACTATTTAAAGTACATTTAACAGCCATTACAATGTATTATGCAAAGAAGTTAAAGGTACTGGATACTTTGCATGTAACCCTTGACCCTTTGGAAAAAACAGGAAATAAACAAATAGCTTACAATAGTGCATTGCATTTGTTTTGGTAACAGCAGTTTTACCACACAGTGCAATGCCATGTTTGGGACTAAAACTGTGATTAGTCTTCGTAGAAACAGAAGCTTATTAAACACATTTCTCTACTGACCCTTATGTTTCTTCTACTTGCAGCTTTAAGCCATCACTGTTGGAGTACCTAAGCTACAATATAAATTTCATGAGTGTCTTGGTTGGACCCTTCAGTACCTATAAAGACTACATAGACTTTATAAAGGGTCAGCATGTACAGCAAAGGCTGAAAAGAGTGAAAGACAGCAGCTCTCGGCAGAATGGCTGGGATAAAGTTCCAGAGCCATCGCCTGTGGTAAGACACATTCATCTAAACATTGCTTTATAAATAAAACTATTCACACAGGACTGGTTTCCTGCCAGAGTCAGCCAATTGGTGTAACTGGAAGGCACAACCCCAGATACGCATAACATTAACCCACAAACAGATTGGGCCTCATTTGTGAAACAAACATAAGACAGGAAATTTGTTGTTCAGTTGATTCAATGCAAAACTTGGAATTTGTCAATATGGATATGAGCTGTGGTTACGATCAGATACAACATATATCTGGTGGAGAATTGCAGATTTTAGACTTAAGCTTTATATACACAAATAGCAGGGTAAACAACAGACTATAAGGATTTGCACATTATCTCATCATGCACTTGCAGATCTTAATGGAGAAAAACTGCAATACTCACTCTCATGTCGTTTCAAACCCGTGAGACCTTTGTTTATCTTAGGAACACAAATTAAGATATTTTTGTTGACATCAGAGAGCCGTCTGATCCTCCATAGGCCGCAACAATTATAGAGAAACATAACAAAAACACTGGTAAAACAGTCCATGTGACATCAGTCGATCAACTTCAGTTTTGGGACGCTAGGTGATTTTTTTTTGCGCAATAAAAACAAAAATAACAATTTAACCATTCTTTTTTACTGTGACTTACTCTCTAAAATGGCGGAAGACGTCGCACTATGTAAGCATTCCTTCCTCTAGGTGCAGATTACACACATGCGCATGCTTTCACGCGGATGTAAACGAGGCTGATTATGTCAAATACTGTACGTGTGCTACATTGTAATAAACTCTAAGATGGCGGAATACATGAGTCAGGGGAGAAGAACATTAAAGTTAGATTGTTATTTTTGTTTTCTTTGCACAAGAAAAAGTATTCTCGTATTGTGGCAAAAAGTTGATCCACTGATGTCACATGGACTGTTTTACTGGTGTTTTCTCATTTCTGGATCTGGGATCATTTCAGTTGTGTTACTGTCTATGGAGGGTCAGATGGCTCTCTGATATCATCAAAAATATCTTAATTTGTGTTCTGAAGATAAAAGAAGGTCTTGTGGGTTTAGAATGACACAACGGTGAGTAATAAATGATAAAATGTTTGGGTGAACTAACCCTTTAAAGATGTGTTGGAAGGATCAATGTTTGAACTTTTAAAGTGTCTTGTAATTAGAGTAATTAAACTAAAGTACTGAGTTATCTTGCACATTTCAAGTTTAAATTTTTATCCACTAAGATGAACTCCTGCTGTTCTTGTACAGAGGGCTGTGATTAAAAAGCTTCTTGTGTGCACTTGCTGTCTGATCTGGTTCTTCGTCATCACACAAGCATTACCCATATCATACAACGTGGACCCACAATTCATCAGCGAGGCCTCTTTCATTAAAAGATTGGCCTATGCCTTCCTTTCCGTCCAGGCAGCCAGACCCAAGTTCTACTTTGCATGGACCCTAGGTAAGTGGATGGGGGTGGGGGGGTCTGGGGCATGCTATGAGTTGCCATTCTAAGACATATTAGCTGAGCTGTTCAAATATTCTTTCTTCTTGTCCATTGGAGACAGAAATATATAGGTCTTTCCAAAACATTAATAAAGGTCATTCTGTATTGGCATGTGACGAACTGTAGAGCCAGGTGGCTTGTATTAGCAAAGAACATGCCAGACAATTTTGAATTCGTCATTTTCAGACCTGGAAAAATCATTGAAAAAAGAAACATAAAGTCTGTGTCACAGGTATCACCAAATAAAAATGCTAAACACTTTCTCTTTTGGCTTTCGCCCTTATAGCGGATGCCATACATAACGCAGCGGGATATGGAGTCAGTGGTGAGAATGAAAGGGGAGAAGTGTACTGGGATCTCATCTCCAATGTTCGCATCTGGGAGATAGAGGTTTGTTTACTACTTTTGAAAATGACAAGCATTGGATTGAGTACAGCATTTTCTAATGCTCTTACCAATAAGTATAAAGCAAATATTTCCTTCATCCACAGACAGCAACAAGCTTTAAATCATTTCTTGACAACTGGAATATACAGACTGCACTTTGGCTGAAAAGGTGTGTTTTAAATCTAATATTTTTAGTTCAGAAATTAGTCAAATGATCTGTCGCTACTGACAAAAAATGGTTTCAATAAGTTTTGAACTTTCAGTCTCTTGAAAGAACAAGTCTGAGGAAGTAGAGAGTTCACTATCCCATTTGTTCAGCAATAAATGTGCCTCTGCAACCATTAATGACATGACACTGCTTGAACATTATTTATGAAAGCAAAACAGAAACATACAGAGTAAGGCATGTGGAACATGTTCAAAAATAGACAAGAAAGTGAACTGATTCGCTGAAGTGAATCATTCAGTAGCTGGTTGCAGTGTTAGTGGCTGAAACTATGGGAAGCTTTTTCCTCGAGTGATAGTCTCTGAAGCCTGTATACCGTCATGCTAATTCACTGGCAGATACAGTCACGCTAAAGTGCCATATCTGGCTGTGCAGAATGATGCGTCACAGCGCACAAGCACTACTTAAAAAAGATCAAAGCACAAAGAGAAGAGATATTGATGGGTATGTAACGGAGGCCAACAAGTAAGTACTGTTAAATATGTACATTAGCTTAAAAATTTTTAGTTACTTTGCTTGTGAAGAACAATTCATAGTGCCCTCTACTCCAATGTTGCAATCTAAAAGACCTGGTAGAAATGAACATGATTTAGTAACAACACAAAACTGCCCTAACCCAACGTGACACGCAGTTTGAATGCTTAAATAGTAATACAGACAGTCGAAACAGATAGAAGAGTTCACATGAACTTCACTTATGTAGTCATCATGTGTACCTCACATTGAACTACAAAACAGTTTCAGACCTACTTTGAAAATAGGGCTTTATAATGTTTTTTTGTGGCTGTTGTGGAGCTAACCCACGGGTGAAGGGCGGCGATTAAGGGATGGGGTGATGATGATAATGGGTTAGGCATGAATATAGAGCTGGCAGTTAACAATAGATAGCTGACTTATCAATGGCCAAAAACACAATAAACATCCTTTTAGTGAAAACGTATCCAGTTGTCGTGCTCTTCTCTGAGGATCTGCCCCAAGAGCTTGGCTCACTGTGGTCATTCCGGGGTACAGCATCAGCTGGATACAGACCAGGTCTAGTTGACTCTGCCAGTGGCCAATTTTTAAGCCTATCCAAAAGACTGTTGTGGTCATAAATGTCATAGATGCAACCATGGTCAAACGATAAGAGCAAGTCATTTCTAACTCTAGATGAGAGCAGTTTTAATGAAATGGTGTAAATACGGTACAGATACGTTTCTTTCCATAAAGGAGACTTGGGAAAAAAAAAAGATTTCATCTGTAGTAAACAAATTGTCTACAATCAAGGTGCGTTCATGAGAGGTACTACAAAGTGGTAAACAGGTGTCAGAGAAAATCGCTCCTGGGCAGAGCTACCCATAGCATCAACTGCTGTTACATCAAAGTGACCAAACCTGAAAGGGAACTTATTAAAGGGGTGGTTGATTGATTTAAATTTTTAACTTTAGTATGTGTAATTTCGCAGTAAGAGCATACATTTCAGGACAATTTGCACTAAGCATTTAACTGATCCAGCTAACCGATCTGAGTCCAATTGTGTTTTTTCTGAGGGAGGGCAACCACTCCTTTTAAGCACAACATGGAGTGAAGTTTTGTTGTTCACAGTCTACTCGGAATCAAAATGTCTACATTTTTCCCTGTTCTGTTCATCTTGCTCTCATCCCTGTTTTATCTACAGTATATTATCTAATAAAGGCATAAAAGGTCATAAATCAAACTTTTAAAAATGAAAAAAATAAATACATCTTTAAAATACATCTCCTCTTTTCATTCAATGTAAAGTTCAAAGTGACCAATTATACTGTCATAGTGATTACAATATATAGTTATCTATTTATAATTTTTATCTTCTGTATGTGTGTTAGCATATATCTGTTCAGTGTCATTTCTCATGACCTTTTTGTTATGCTTCAGTGTATGTTATGATCGAGCACCATATTACCGCATGCCACTCACATTTGTGCTGTCGGCCATCTGGCATGGAGTTTACCCGGGATACTACTTTACATTCATCTCTGCTATACCCGTCACCTTAGCAGCTCGCTCTGTAAGTCTCTCTCATTCACTCTCTCTCACACACTCACAGACACAAATATATTCTCTCAATTTCTCCTCTAATGACACTGCAAGTTACCTCTATCACTTTTATGCCATTCACATTTATCTTGTGTTGTTGGATTGGTTGCACTGCATTCTTTCTGACATTTTTGGCCATATGTGTCTACACAAGCATATTTATATGCTTGTTTTTTGAGAATAGACTGTATGTGACTGCTTGGCAAATTGTATAATTTGGTTTATACATTTTCATTTCCCAACTTATACAGCGTTAAAATTAGTATGCGGTAGGATTACAGTTGGAAATGGCAAATGTACGTGATATTATTTCATTTTCATATGCATGTGGGGGTAATGGAAAATGTAATTTGAAATAAGAAATACATTGCCATTTTGAATATTGCTTTTTCTGCACACTTTGTGCTCACTTTTTCTTCCATAAATTAGATACTTTACTGTACTTACTAATGTATATACAAGGTAAATGTGTAGTACTTCTGGAAGAGTGGGTACAAACAGGCACATTCTTACAGTATTTGTATATTACAAATAAGACACATTACTGTACATACTAAGGATATTTACATGGTAATTGTGTAGCACCTACAGAAAAATGTGGTAACAAACAAGACACATACTGTGATTCGATGGATAAGGAGTTGGACTTAAGGTCCCAGGGATTATGAGTGGGGGGAGTGAATAACCAGCGCTCTCTCCACCTTAAATACCACTACTGAGGTGAGACCCACTGCCCTGGGTGTGTGTTCATGGTGTGTGTATGTGCGTGGTTGTTCACTTCTCACTGTTGTGTGTGTGCACTTGTATGGGTTAAACACAGAGCACAGATTCCTAGTATGGGAAACCATACCTTTCCTTTACTGTATGTGTGTGTTCACTTCCTTTCTTTTTTTCTTTTTCTTTTTTTTACTATACATGGATCACTCTTTTTACACTTTCTAGACTGTAATTGTTTTTTTATTAGTTAGAAAGTGAATAATAATAATTGCAAATACTGAATAATAACACAAAGTCTGTGTAATTGGTAAAATAATCAATGAAAAGTTGATTATTTATTACAAGAATCTTTCATATATTTATACAACAAATAATGTTCGGATATTCATATATTTACATTTAGCGAATTACAGCAAAGTATTATAAATGCATCTTATATAAGCATCCATATATCTAATATATCTTAATTTTAAGTGCTTTCACAATCTGTATTGTTAATAGCACTATATAAATAAAGATGACTTGACTTGACGCATTAAGTTAAGGTTTTTTTGTTTTTTTTTGCGGATCCACTCTCCAGGCTCAGCTGTTGTTGTATGCATAATCAATAGAGTGTTTACTGAGTTTGATATCTTATAACACTGTATTAGTTCAATAAACTATGTTAAGCATATTCTTTGTAATGGTTTATGGGAGGGAAATGCTTAGCATGACACTTTGTGTATTACATTTTTCATTCTTTGCATTGGCTTGCATTTACTACTCCATTAAGCAACGTCAAGCATTTTTCACATTAAGCATTGTAGCGGAATCCTGGAACTTGACTTATGAGGGCAACCATACAGCAAAACATCGCTTAAGCTATGATATAAAGTTAGGGAAAGTAAGCAACTGAGAGCAATAAATGTAGTAAATCTGTACATTTGGATTGGAGGGGGGATAAATTTATTAACCCCTAATGGTATAGAAAGCTGTTTAGGTTAAGATAGGAAAAGATAGCAATAATATTTTTTTTTTCTAAAAACATTATA
>JAUMHP010000240.1:0-12774 GCA_032361065.1 Enteromius trimaculatus | reverse complement strand
TCTGTCGTCACGACATAACGTCTCCGTTCCCTCCATCAGGGAACGGGGGTTACAATAGGTAACCTAGACGTTTCTATGGTTCTGTGAAGAATCTTTAAAGGGGCCACGGACTGAGAAATCACATTTCCCTTGATCTCTTGACACATACGAGGTCATTGTACAATAAAACATACTGTAATTTTTTTCTTGTTAGTTTTAAAAACAGCTTATATTGAAGCCAATCTGCCAAAAAAGACAGCTGATGGTATGTGGCACTTTATATAAATGTAAATAATGAAAAAAAAATGCTTAAAGTCAGTCAACTGAATTAGTTTTTTTAATGTTGTTCAAATAAATAGATTGCAACCGCTTACCTTAAAAAAAACATAAATAAAAAAAGTAGCCCCACCCACCGATTCCACATCACTGCCTGTTTAGCCCTGCCCACCGATTTAACGCAGGTAGTGTAAAAAACAAGACAGGTGTCTTTTGTTCACTTCTTTTTACTGCGGGTTCATTAAGAAACAAAGCACAGTTCGATGCAGGATTTTCAGAAAGATTGAAACTAAAGATGATGCTGTGCGACTATGCCTTTATAGGCATAAAACATATAGGCATATGTTTTAACTGTTCCAATAGCAAGGCTCTGCTTTAACCAAAACCATCTGAGAATGATGCAGGCTGGCAAACAAACACAACTATTAACCAGTCATAGCAGTGGGTGTTTATTTCAGAGTCTAAAATCTGCCACACATATTCAAACAGAGCTTTCTGATGAGGGGGTCAAAAACAAGACAGAGAATAGCCTATAAATTGCTTTGTTTTGTTTTTTTAAACATCATGAGTGGACCTTAGAGAACTGTACAAAATACATAAAAACAACGACAGTTCAATACCCATATTAACATTCATGGAGACTTTCCAATCCACAAAAGGTTCTTTACAGTGGAAAAATGTTGTTGTTGTTTGTTTTTTTTTTTTTACCAAAGTGTTTATTTAAGAACTGTTTACTGAAAGATTTCTTGGGGGACCAGAAATGGTTCTTCTATGGCATATTGAATTTTCAAGAACATATCTTAACTGGCATATACTGACATTTATTTGAATAACTGTCTGTTTCCTTCAGATGTTTATGTGTTCCAGAACATTGTTGACTGTGAGTTTAGCGAAGAGGATTTGTCTGATATGGTCTACAAAGTGAAGCTGGTCTTCAACCAGAAGCTTCTGTGCAGTTATGACTCGAGGATGGGCAAGTATGTTGGTTACGATGCGTATGGGAACATTAATGCTGAACACTACAACAATCAGAGCTGGAAGATGAAACAGAGGAAGGAGGAGGTGGAAACAATATGCCGAGCTAATGCCAGACGTTATATCAAAAGTGAAGTAAGGAAGGGTAAGCAAGCTTAATACCTCCCAAATTACCTCAGTTTATCAAAGTGCCCCTGGTTAGAAGGTTCATTTTTTGGGTTTGGGAGTCACTAACAGTAGGTTAACATCCATGCAAGGTCAAAAAACTATGTAATATGCATTTATTTTTAAAAGCAGTGAGATTTTTTTCAAACCTCACCTGTGATAAGCAGTATATCAGAATATATATCGTTATAAGCAGTATTTGTGAGCTTTTAACACTGAAAAAGCGGCAGCTAGTGGCAAAGAATGAATTTGCATTTTCATTCAGAAGTAGTAGTCAGGCTAGCGTCTTGGCACTATGATACAAAAACAATAAAACACATTACAAACAAGGCACTTGTTGCATCCAGTGGAGACATAATTACTGATTATCAAGTCTTTTTATGCATCGCGTTGCATCGCACCTTATAAACATAATACCATGTCTGCATTCGTGATTAGAGAAACAACAAGCACTACCCTTAAAACTTGTGTTTGAGTAACAGATTCAAGAATAATTTTAACAAGAAATAGTGATTTACTTAAATGTTGTGAGTCAGAAGCGTCAGACTGTCCTTGCAGAGCTGGAATTGCCTCACTTTCTAGTTTCTGTGCACAGCCAGCATAGACTGCTCTGTCAGGTTCAGGAAATAGGTCTCGGTTTGTGTGTTGAACACACTCTAATATTTGTGTTGAGCTGTTCTGGAACAGAGTTAGAAACACAACTTAACACTGATTGTCCTCTTTTGGAAGCACAAAGTAGTTTTACTTTCACAACGACACACAGTGTCTCCAGAACATGGCGCCTGCAGCAACACTACAGCCAGAATAATAGACCGCCTTCTTTCTTTGCATAAAAATTTGGGTGGTGTTTGAAAAGAAACCCACTCTGTGACGTTGAAAAGTGGAGGCGTGTTTCAACAAACCCTTGGGGGTGTGGACAAGTCATAACTTTTATAAAAAATATCTCTTGGTTTTTGAGACTTTAGTCTTTGCAATTTTAGGGATCTTATCTATAGCTTGGTAATAACAACTCTGCTACTTCGCTTTGCTTCGTAGACAGAGTCTGACAGGGGGGTGCTTGTCTGAAGTTTAAAATCATCGGTGTACCCATAAGCCAATCACATATCACCTTAACAGACTTTGGCCACCCCAGTTTCTTGTAAATGATAAATGAAAAAGTGTGTTCGACCTGAAGCAGCGCTGCATAGACCGACCGATGCATGACATCAAAGTTTCTGGAACGATTGATTAGCTGTCAAATGCTCTCACGGAACTGTGAACTGGTTTGCTATATCAGACTGAGTACAGATGCGAACTGAAATTGAGCAGTAGTACAAAATCTGACATAGTCTAACTGCTTGTATCACTCAAGAAAGGAAACGGAGAAAGGAAAATTTTAGATTGCATCATGTGACCCCTTTAATTTCTTCTCACCAGTGCCACCCATTGTCGCAGTACGCTCCAATAGCAAGGCTCGTTTTGGTCAGCTGACCACGCTGGAGTGCCATGCGTTCGATTTCTACCCCGAGGCCATCAACATCACCTGGCTGCTGGACGGGTCAGAGGTCACTGGACATGTGGTCGCTACTGAATTCATGGATAATGGTGACTGGAGCTATCAGATGCATTCGTACCTGGAGCTGGTGCTTCACAGAGGAGTGACGGTGAGCTGCCGAGTGGAGCACAGCGGTCTGAAGGAGCCTCTCATCGTTCTGTGGGGTGAGACACGCTCCTGATCTGTGCTCACTGTGCATTAGATAGCAGCTGGAGGTCACCTGACGTAAGTGGTAGGATGTGACTATTTCACATCTGATTCTTGCTGAAGAAGTGACCAGGGTTATTACTGTTAAATAAGAGTGTTAAATCAAGGCTGAAATAAAATACTAAAAGGTAATGTATATAAAAACTAATAAAAATTACAAAGGCCCTTAACAACATTACTAAAAATTTAAATAATTAAAAATAAAAAAATAATAAATTAAAAAGCTAATTAAACTAAATAGAACTGTATATTAATAATATTACAATAACTCTGGAACTGAAGAGGCATTGTGTCTGTGATGTGGTCTGATGCATAATAGAATTACTAAGAATTAATATAAAATTAACTTCAAATTAAAAAATATTTATACTATATTCAACTATATGCATATGAATGGTATATAAATATTAAAACAGCAGGTATTTTGTCCATGACGTATAAAATGTGATCTGATGCAAAACTCTCTTAATAATTAAACTAAATAAAAATGAGAAATACAAAAAGCTATTAATTATTATTATTGTTATTATTAACAATATGTAAACTATTCATAGTAATATTCCAGTATTCAAATAATATTAAGCAACAGGTATTTTGTCCATCATCAAATGTGTTGCTTAACAACATTATTAAAAATCAAACTAAACTAAATTCAAAAATACACACCAGATATGCATTAATTAATAATAATAATATAAATATTAATGAAAATATTCTAGTATTATTAGTATTAACTAAAATTAAAATAATAATGAAAATATAAAAAGATAAAGGCTAATTAAAAATTATGAATAAAAATATACAAATAATATTAAAATAACTGAGCAGGTATTTTGTCCATGGTCCAACAAATGTGGTCTGGTGCAAAACAAAATTGCAAAATTTTACATAATTACAAAAGAAACTAACATTAAAATCAAAACTGAATACAAAAACACAAGATATTCGTAAATATTAATAATATAATTTAAACAGTAATAAATAATATTAAAATAAAACTGAAAATGACATGGTATTTTGTTTATTACCCAAAAAAATGCGGTCTGATCCAAAGTTTCCATAACTTCCTCTTTTCTCTCAAATACGACGCCACATTTTAGTTTCAAACGCTGCTGTATGTCTGCGTTGTGCGTTCATGAAGTACTAGCTCTTCTGAAATCATGCTGGAGAAGTGATTTCCAGCGAGTAAAGTCCACACACATTCATTCTGAGTCGTGATGTCCAGGTGTTTTTCTTGCACTGCTGGTTTATAGATTTGCATGTACTGTTAAAACAAGTTATTCATGTCTGTCACTGTTCTCACTCAGACTCAACCTCTCTCCACACCAGAAGCATAAAGTTAGCTGTGGGCTGCTCTTTTTTCTTTATCGGCCTCGTTGTGGCTCTTTCTGCTGTGTACTGGCGCTGCAAGAAACTGGCGCTGCACAGAGGTAAACCTCCACCGCTGCTGCTGCTAAAATAATAATAAACCTCTCTTAATGTAAACACTTTCTTGTTCTTTCCCAGGTTTTACGTCTCTTGCCCTCCATTGAGAGCTGGAATTATTTGATGATGTTAAGGATTGAACCATTGTACATCAACTCTGCTTTAGCCTGTGTATGTAAATCTTTTATTTCCTCCTAGTTGTGTATTATTGCTCATTTTAATAAAGACTTAATGGCTTACCTTAACCTATGCATGATTGCCTCTTATTTACATATCAAAACCACAGGTCCAAACAAAACATAGAGACAGACATAGAGATATGCAAAATATATGCCTCAAAATTGCAACAAATGATCAAAGAGGTGTCTGTGACAACACGCATGTCTGTAGGGATTCATTGATGTTTTATTTGTAATCAAATGGTGTTGAGTGATATCGTTTGAGATGGAAAAGCTGCAGAAAGACACTCGGCCTCGTGGGAATTGTTGTCTTCATTTCCCCGGACGCTCCGGCGCTGGTTTGTGTTTCAGAGCACAGGTGCAGAGCAGAGCTCGTTCAGTTCAAGCTCTTACCACGCCATAACCTCTGAAGACCTGAGAAAAAGCTTTTATAGGAACAAAACATTTCTTTACATTGTTTAGAGCATTAAAAAATTATATACACATTTTTTTAAAAGGATATTTCATCCGTAAGGTATGCTCTGCCCTCGGTTGAGAACAGACATGAATGAGCATGCATAGGAAAAAACATTGGGTTTTTATAATCTAACGTACATTTTTAGTTTTCAAGATTTTTCTCAACTTTTTCTCAAAGATAATTCTCAACTATATTATAACAGAATAATTTGAAATACTATTTTGCTTTTGGCAAAAAGTGTAAAATGGTCATATATATACAATGCATCTATAAACTAAATGTAATTTTTGGGGCAACGTGTAATGAAAAAGAAGTAATAATTGACAAGATCCTTATGATATATAATATTTCATAAAATATTGAAATATAATTTCTTTCCCTATTAATTTATGTCTCCAAAAATGCAGAATAAACATGCTTTTTTAAATTAGACAGATTTAAATGATATTTACAAAATATTATCGTATTTCCATAAGTGTCACTTAGTTAATGTCAGCCATATTTTAAGACCAAGGAGAGGGAGTGGTCTTGATGAAACATCCAATCATTTGGTATCTCTGAAAAGCCCTTGAGTGTGCTCTGTGCAAGACATGTATTTGTGCTAGGAAAAAAACATTTTAATTAACACAACCCAAGATTTGCTTTTTAGTAGTTTGAGATTTTAGAAAGCAAGCGAATTATGTACAAAAGATGGCATAGAAGTTATATGCAAAATAAATATTATTTATAGTTATAATTTTTGTACATCGTAGTATAACTTAAATTAATACAAATGTAACTATTTTACATTTACATTTTTTTTTATACATTTTATTTAAAAATGATTTTAATAAATCGTTATAAAATTACATTGCTATAAAAATCCATATAAATGCATTATATATAAATATATATACATATATATATATATAAATAAATGTAAAACATACCGAGGGTTCCTTGGATAATTTCTATATTGATATTCGTATTTTTGAACTCGTTTGTTTTGTTTCTCCGTTGTACGTCCTCTTGTGGTCAATTACGGTATTGTTGGAGATTTGTAAATTAGTTCGGTGCTGATTTAGCTTCTCAGAATAATAATAATAAATATAATAATATTTTCTCTGCTTTCTTAAATACGTGTTTTTTAAATGTGAAAATAAGCTATTTTAATTTCTTTTTATTATTTTTTTTACGACAGTAATCGCATGCTTTACTGTTCAGATCAAGGAAAACCAGCCATTGCTATTCTTAGTTATTTTAGCAACCTTATTTCACTGCGTTAAATATTCTTCAATAGATAAACTTTTACGAATAACAGAAAAACATCAAAAGTCAATATGTAATATGTGCAAGGCAGTTTATTTCCGTTGAAGATAGATAACAGAACAGAAAGGAATTATTTTAGCCTTGAAATGAAATCAGGCCATTTATACTCAGACATCCGTGTTTGCATCAACATTCAGCTTAACTCATCCAAGAAATAACAAAGGAGTGACAAAAATGTAAACGTATTCATTTATCCTCAGTTTTGTCTCATTCATGACTTTGAAAGTCAAGCGGTCGTGACCGTAAAATATAGTTCTGTCACCCTCTCGTGGACGACATCCGCTACTGCAGCACACTCTGAACCAACATGGCGGCGCCATCTCGACTCATCTCCAGACTGACACTAGTGACAGGTGAGATTTAAATACGTGTCATTTGTCTTAATGTTTACCTGTATATTATGTCTTTAAAGTCATAATAACATTTTACAGTTAGACACTTCTGTCATACAAGTCATACCGCTTTCAGTGCTCGTGAAACAGTTTGTAGATCATGCTGAAGGCTGACTGTAAAAACGAATGCAGTATTTAAAGCGACAGCCACAATATTATTTTTGGTGCTTATATATCAAACAGAATACATAAGCTTTTTTAAGTCTTAGGAATTAAGACTGCATTTTTCAGTGTAGCATCATGTATTATTTAGGGTACATGTCGTGTTTGTGTTGATCAGATGGTGGTTTGCTGTGTTTCAGGAGGTGGCAGTGGCATCGGGAGGGCTGTGTGTCAGAGGTTCGCCTCTGAAGGAGCCTCTGTTGTTGTGGCTGACCGCAATCAGGAATCAGCCAATCAGACGCTGGAGCTGCTGTCACATGACCTCAGAGGTCAGGAGCACATGGCCCTGGGGGTGGACGTGTCATCAAAGGACACTGTGGAGAAGCTAGTGACCAGTATACAGGTGTGAGGGACGTGTTGGCAGGCTCTTCTGGAGCTCTGTGGGGTCAAATAATAAAACATGTGTTTATTCTTGTTTTCTTGCAGCTCCGTTACTTCCAGCCGCCGTCTGTGTGTGTGAATGCAGCCGGGATCACTCAAGATGATTTCCTTCTCAAGATGGAAGAAGAGGATTTTGATAAAGTCATTCATGTAAATCTGAAGGTACTGCAGTCCAGAGTCTAACTGTAGTGTTTAATTATGAACATGTCACTAATTACAGTCATAAGAAGCAATAAGGATGATCTGGGTTTGATCTGGGTTTTGCAGTCTGAGAGCAAAAGGTGATAGGAGAAAAAATAACAACACATCCAAAATAAAGGTTTCATTTGCATAATATATGTGTATGATCTGTGTATATTTGTTATGTATATATAAATACACACAATCACACTCACATATATATTATATAATTTTATATATAGAATATATTTTGAAAATATTTACATGTATTACATGTAAATATAAAGTATCTATATTAAATTGATATGATCTATAAATTATTTAATAAATTATTTAATAAATAATATTTTTTTCTTAAATATATACATAATTAATAAACACGTGTCATGCATGTAAAAAAATCCAGTTTATTTTGGATGTAATAAATTGCCCTTGACTGCACATTTCTTTTGGTAGGATTTTTAAAAATCTCAAAGACTGCATTTATTTGATCACAAATACTGTAAAAATGGTAATGAAATATTTTTACCATTTAAAATGACACATTTCTGTGTGAATATTTATTAAAATGTAAATTATTTCTGATCGAAGCAGAATTTTCAGCATCATTACTCCAGTCTTCAGTGTCACATGATCCTTGATTTGCTGCTTAAGAACCTGTTATTATTAATATTATCAGTGTTGAAAGCATTTGCGCTGTTTATTATGTTTGTTCAAACTGAGATACATTTTTTATGATTGATTTTTGAACAGAACATTAAAAATAGCAGCATTTATTGAAAACAGAACCCTTTCAATCAGTCCTGAATACAGTATGAATTTCTTTGAAGATTTAAGTTTTGAACAGTGGTGTGTGTGTGTGGTGTTTCCCATCAGGTTGTCTCCTTTTTCATAGTAGTTCTGAAGGTTTTATAAGTGCTGATGTGTTTCAGGGCACGTTTCTCGTGACTCAGGCCGTCTCGAAGGCTTTAGTTTCTGCAGGATCTGTGAAGGGCTCCATCATCACTGTGGGCAGCATCGTGGGCAAGGTCTTTACAGCAACATTACACTCTATTCATTTGCACACTGTTTTATTATAGTGGACGTTCGACAGTTTTACACCACAGACGGTTCTCAGAGCTTGAGTTGTGTATTATTACTGAAGTGTCTGTGTGTGTGTGTAGGTTGGTAATATCGGACAGGTGAACTACTCTGCTTCTAAAGCCGGTGTGGAGGGACTCACTCGAACCGCTGCCAAAGAGCTGAGCAAGTGTGTGAGCATCCCGTCATCACACACTCACTGTAACATTCACACACCTGCGATTCTTAAACTGTATCCATGCTTGCTTTAGGCCGGGTTTGTGGTTATGGGCTGGCTGAGGCTTTTTAACTGAAAAATGTTTTATAGAAAGACTAAATTTCTTTACATTCTATATTTTTAAAAGTTGAAGTGCTGTTCAATGATTAATCATATCCAAAATAAAAGTTTTTGTTTACATAATATATGTGTAGATACTGTGTATATCTATTATTATAGTAATAAAAACACATGCATGTATATATTTAAGATATGTTATGTTTGTATATATTTAATATACTTATATATAAAATATAATGATATAAATAAATACATATACACACACAAATATATATATATATACATGTAAATATTGTGTTTATATGATAAATATGCACAGTACACATATATAATGTAAACAAAAACTTATTTTGGATGCGATTAATCAGGATTAATTGTTTGATAATTTTATAGTAATAATTTTATATGAAAACAATAACTTCTTGCCGTTTAGATTTGGCATTCGCTGTAACTGTGTCCTGCCCGGGTTCATCGCTACACCCATGACAGATAAAGTACCTGACAAAGTCATCGATAAAGTAAGAATGAGTTCTTTAAAAGTTTTGTAGATTTTAAAACAGCTTTGAACTTCAGTAAATGATCCTAAATTGACATATTTTTAGACCGCTTACCACACGGAATCCTCTTTATTAATACTGAGCGCTATGTTTGGTGATTGTTTGCAGCTCACAGCCATCATTCCAATGGGAAGAATGGGAGAGCCTGCAGGTAAACCTCTTTTCATGAACAAACCTCTATCACAAGAGTGTTTTAGATTTGATATATGATTATATAAAAATATCTATTTCCCGCTCTTGCTCGTCTGTGCAGAAGTAGCTGATGCATGTGCCTTTCTGGCTTCTGATGACAGTCGATATATTACCGGAGTCAGCATTGAAGTGGCTGGTAAGACGCCTGATCTCCTGCTGAACGTGTGCTTTCCTTCTCAAGCGTGTTTTGTTCTGACATGCCGTTTCTCTTCTATCGATGCAGGAGGACTCTTCATCGGCTGAAAACTGTTGAATGACACTAAACCGATCACCGACCCTGTGCCTTCCTTCATCTTCGTCAAGTTGTATAAATTACATTTGATTGCTGTAAAATATTGTATACAATGTAGCAAATGGAATGTAAAATTCTATATTTATACAATTAAAATGTGATTATTTTAAACTTATTAAAAAAAAAACGACTGAGTTGACACAGGAGGAAATGTGTTGATGTGTGGTTTAATGGGAACGTTTGGACCAAACAACATCAAGCCAAAGAGTTAAAACAGTTAACATTTCAAGACTATAGAGTGAAACAGAATTCATCATTTAAAAGCTTTTTAGGAGTCGTTTGAATGAAAGTGGCCAGATTACATATCGTGGTTCTTCTGAGACACAAGAGAAAAGTGGGAGTTTGGCTCAGAAGAGTGAAATATGAGCAAACAGGAAACAAACGCGGAGAATAACAACAAAGGAGTCCAACAGCTCTTTAAATAGATTATATATTACACAAACGGATTCTGAAGTACTTACATAAAACACGTTTTTAGCACCATATTTTATAAAGACAGGTGTTTGTCTTGTGAGGAAACCACACAAACAACTTTTAATTCACAAATAATTTTTTATAGCTTTTCATTCCCCTCGCCATGTTTTAAAAAAAGAAAACATATACATAAAAAAACAAACCACCATCAGTTTCCTTCCCTCTCCTTCCTCTTCCTGTCCCTTCTCCACTGCTGTCTGAGACAGTTCACCTATTAACCTCTCCTAAACCTCACGCTGTGATGCGAACGCATACAAATAATGCACGTGATCTGGTATCACCAGTATATATATCATATACAGAGAAGGCAGATTTGCTGGGGTTTAATTTACATATTTAATAGATGAAAAAAAAAAACTACAGGAAGTAATTACAGATGAATACCACATTATGTCGTACTGCAAGTGTTGGTGGATTTCTTGTGAGCACCTGTTTGTTTCACAAAATAAATACAATAAAATATTATTTCTGTACAAATGGTTCTCATGCACGATTCCAGCCTGGACGCTGTCCACACGAAAGGTCAAAGGTCACAAACCCACGGGATGGCTGTGGGTCAAAATAGCAATTTGAAATGAAACAACCAGCGTATGTAAGTTCACCAAAAATACTGGACTGGTAAATTGGCAGCGTGTTCACGGCATGAACAACAAGGAAAAAAATATATATATCGAAAATTCGTACAGATTTTTATCATTCTATAATAAATGTACAACAATATCAAATTCAACACAATTTTACACTGGTAATGGCTTTTCTTTGTATACGATGATGACGTCGCTGGTGAGATTTGAAATGGTTCTAATAGAACTTTGGCGCTCAGCTTCCGTTCCTCCGTTTAAATGTAGCACCTGTAGAACTCTGTTCTAGAAGGTGAGGGAGGAAGGGGCGGAGCTTGGGTCAGGCGTGGAGCGTCTCAGAAGAGGAACAGTGGGGAGGGGATCTGTGAGAGAGAGGGGGGGCCCAAACGGGAGGGTCTTCTGCTTTAGGCCAGCAGTACCTGCGCCATCACAGAACATCTTCTCTCCTCTCTCCTGCGAGAATGGCTCTTTTCTCCTCCGTTGCTGGGAGTGTTTTTCCCTGGGCGTGTGTTTTGTGTGCAACTTTGTTTCACAACAATGTGTGTGTGCATGTGTGTGTGTACGTGCGTGAATCCCACTTCTTACACATGATTTCAAATGTCTTTATTAGTGTTGGCACATCTCTATGCGGCGATATTCCTGTCTAGGTTTTGAGTGTGTGATTAATGTGTGTGTGTTTGATTGTATCGTGATTTTATTCCCCTTTGCCCTCAGCATGTGTGTGTTTATCCCAGGAAACAGACAGGTCCCACTTCAAAACCAAATTTCTGATTGTCCTCCCCAAAGTCTGAGATCCTGATGTCCAGCAGAGGGAGCTGCTCCACCTGAGGAGTGTTCACCTCCAGCACTGTCCTGTCCAGGCCTTTACGATACTGCAGGGAAGAGGACCAAACATATTTAGGGACAGATATTGTGGGAAAAAGATGTGTAAGGTTTTTAAAAAAAAATATATATATATATTTTTTGTGCTGTCAAACAATTAATTTGCGATAAATCGAATCCAAAAGAAAAGTTTTTGTTTACACATATATATAAATTCACACACAGTAAATATTTTGAAAATATTTACATGTGGGTCAAAGACTCACAAGATTTTATGTCCATAGAAACCATATTAAATAAAGTGTCTACTTTTAAGGTTTTGAAGAATAAAATGTCAACATTTGGTTGAAATAATGTTACATTGTCATTCAGTGTAACACAATATTTATGTAAAAAAAATTCAACATGCTTATTCTGACTTGTACATATTAAAATATATAAAAGAATAAGGAAGCATATTGAATTATATAGAATTTTATTTGAGTAAAACCTAGGATAGTGGCAAATAAAAAGAAAATTAAAATCACAACTAATTGGTATTTGGTGAAAGTAATTCATCTTCATCTTAATTGATTTTTGTAGTAAACATGCTGACAAGATTGTTACACGAAATGACATTTAGTGGGTACATTTGGTAAATCGGAAAATTGTGTGATATTAATTTTTGGCTCAAAAACAAAATTGCAATTAATTTAATCAGAAAACATTGGGGGTAAAAACAACAACAATTTAAAGCAGTTTTTATGGTGAAACCCTTTTTTGTCTTTCACCCATGTATATATTTATATTCTTATAATTTATATTATATATAAATATATTTAATATATAACCTTACTTATTTTTGTAAATAAATCCATGCATTTGTGTGTGTGTGTGTTT
>JAUMHP010000239.1:406090-419555 GCA_032361065.1 Enteromius trimaculatus | reverse complement strand
ATTTTGTACTATAAGGAATCGCTGAAGCTATTCGCGCTCAGTCCCATCACGGATTTCTCAAGTTCAGTCGAAATAAAAACTGCTGCAAACTATTTCTTTATATTTGCTAGGCGAAATTGCTTGATTTTCATCATACTTTTCACACAGTTATACACATAATTCATCATACTATAGTTAAGCAGTTAACTGCCTTTAGACTGCAGAATTTGTATCAAACTGAACATACATATATTTGGTAAATTTGTTTTGTTTTTTTGTTTCTTTTGAGAGAAAAGGTATATTTAAAGTGTTGTGTCAATAAACAGGTTTACAGTGCATTTCAGCAATATTTTCTAGTAATAATGCGACACGCAGCAAATATATGATCTGTTTTTTTTTTTTTTGCGAATTTTAGCGAATAATTTTTTCACTGAAAAACCATTAATACATTTTATTTGAGTACTTAGGCTTTGTAGACTCAATGGATCAGTTGCTAGATAAATTCTAGTAAATCTAGTTTACTAGATAAATTACATTGCATCCGACTGGCGTATCCCATCATGCACCTGTGCTTAGGGCGGCGTGCAGCAATGGCTCCAAACAGGGTACCAGCACTTATTGCATTTGTGATTCTTCAAAGAGTTTTGCCTAGTATTGATTTTGTGTCAAGGTCGGGCGCTGGTTCAGCCAGAGAACTCTGCTTTTTAAAGCTACTGGACCAACTTGAAACACACTGTGCGTAAATGGAGAGCCAGCAACCTTGAGGTGAAGAAAGAGAGAGAGAAAAAATAAAAGGACAAAAAGAAGGTGGAAAAAAATAGACTTGAAGCACTGTGGGGCCTCATCTTGTGCTAAGTTGGGAAGCCTTTCAACACACACAAACAAAAAGGAAGTAGATAAATAAATAAATGTTGAGTACATACAGTATAATTCAGCCACTGGTTGCGCAGTAATCGCCCTTTTCTGTGGCATTGGCAGAGCCTGATGGGAAGGGGTTAAAGGAGGATGCCGCAAGGCATTCTTTTCAGTCTGTCTGACTGAAGCGGAGAGATTACTGCAGCATGTTCATCGGGGATGCCGGGGCTGCAGTGTTGCTTGTGTGCAAGGCATTTTCTTTGCGTTTGAAGCCTTTTGGGGTTCCTGAGGTTTTCTTGCAGAAGATGAAGCAGCGCTGGTTGCATGTGAATCAGCTGTGTTTGTGTGAGACAGGTCCCAGATCAGTGCAGGAAACAGCACGGCCAGAGGCGCTGACCTCATCAACTCTCAACCAATGACAGCCAATGTTCTTCAGCGGAGGAAAAACAAAGCTGAATGATCCCCTAATGCAGAGGAGTTTTTCCCATCAAGAAAATGAGCATGACATATTTAAAATAAATCTTATAACTGCTTTTTCAGGTTAAAAAGGCCACGGCCCAATTTCCAGTTTAATAATATACAAGAAGCAACACTAAAATAGGGTCTATGCAAATGGCATTTATTTAAGAAAGTTAATGCTGAAAACGTAAAGAAATCACATTTCCCAAATTAGGCACAAAATAACGGAATATAACCAATATAAAAAATTATGGACAACCATAGAGGGGGAAATGTTTCTCGTGTGTAAATGAATGAGGCCAATATTACTAAAACAAAAAAAAACTAAAGTGACAAGGTTGAATTATACAACATTTTCTTATAATTGCATTTATTTTTACCTTAAGTTGAGCCCTTAGGATAACACTCCAATAACAACATTTACTGGCAAAGATTATTATTCTTTTTTTAAATTTCATTTAGACCAATGCAAAAAAAAAAACAAGTGGGTGAGAAATATGCATTTTATTTTTATTTTGACTTGAACGTGAACTGGCTTGGGACTTGGTTCAAAAACAATTCCTTTTAATGATTCAGAGTCGACTTTCTTTTGAGAGACAATACCTTTATAAACGGTGCACTTTTAGATTTTAAACTTTTGTAGGATGTTTTCATTCACTTAGAGCTATGTTACATACGGCATTAAAAAGGTCATTTTCAAAAACCCATAATAGGGGCACTTTAAGGCATTGTTTGTTCCACAAAGGAAATATGCTATACCCCTCTATACAATTGGACAAAATTCAAGTATCATGAAAAGTTATATAAGGTTGCTACGTTCTGGTGCAGACTTTCCAACAGGACTTTACTTTTTGTTCCTTGAAATGCTTCCTACGTGGGTAGTTCCCTTGGTTATGGAACAGAGCGGTGATTTCTTACAGCACTATGTCAGGCTTGTTCTCTGTCTGTGACTGAGATGGTATTTTAGAGAGTCTCCCCCTGATAGTGATGGATTTCCTTTGGGCTTTATCAGGAATAAAATAGCAACAGTGATAAAATAATCTCTTTGAGGCTCAGTGGGCGCCACCTTTGAGTAAAGTACAAAAGCAAATATTCGTTCTCTTTCGCTCAAATGCAACACATCACTGGGATTGTTTGGCACATGAAGTCTGTCTAAAGGTGTTGTCACATTCATGAAATTTAGGCAAAAATTAATTGACTAAAATCAGAACATTATTGTCAATAGTGTTAAGCATTGCTCACAGAAAAGTCACTTTCAAACAAGGCAACTTTTTGTATGTAAATGTGACAAATTTGCATGAATTTAAACTTAAATGTGAGTGAAATCTGCATGGAGAATTTCAAAAAAACCAATTGCACAGATTTAGCAAAGGTAAATTTGTCTACACCCAAACAGAATATGTTTATGAATATTTAACAGGTCCTTCCAAGTGGTTACACAGCAATGCTGAATCATAAAATGGGCCTACAACATTTAATGAAGTACATTACTGTACTTTACACTGTTTATGCAACAAATCTGATGTGGACATGCATTTCTGTGTCTAAATGTGTATGGGTCAATGAAGTTATGCAACTCTATACATTTTAAAGATCGGATCTGTACGTTTTCAGTGTTAAAGTGCCCTATTATGGATTTTTTAAAATGACCCTTCATGCAACACAATTCTTGCACATTAAAATGTACTCCACAGTAAGAATGTCAGAATTTCTCATATACAAAAAATGTGTTTTCATTGAACGTTAAGTGAAATAAAAGGCCGCTAAAAGTCACTTTAATAAATTCATTCAATTTAATAAAAGCATTGCCTTTAACAATATATTCTATTAAAGTATTTTTTTTTTCAAGTTAAATTATACTTTTTTCAGAAGGGTTGAGAAATCGGATCACAAAAAAAAAAAAATGCTCTGCATCCTGTTGACACAATTTTTTAACAACATCCACTTGATGTTATCATATTGTCCAAAATTAATATTAATACCAGGTGGAATTAGGGTCAATGATTATGAGTTTCTGTCATGTGAGCTCCCAGATAAATAAAAACAAGATAATTGAGTAACGTGAGATCTCAGCGACTGTCGCCTGTGTGTTCTCCAATTGATGTCTAGTGAGACTAAAGTCACCCTGAATATCAGACAGTCTGTTTTGACATGGACCTTCTGCTGGACTGAAAGACCCAGAAGCCCTTATGGGCACATCTGTGTGTGTGTTCAATTATTCATGCTGTGGAAGCTGGTGGTGAGTGTGTAAAAGGAGCAGGGGGGTCTAACGGATGACAGCGATGTCAGAACAAGCTCCACAGATACGACATGACAAGCAGCTAACACACTTCTGCTGCTCTCAAGACTGTGTGTGACCAGCCGTGTGGGAAGTCACATGACAAATTCATGATTTGGTGAAATTTTGTTACGCAAAGAACACAATTCTGACAGCACAAGGTCCACTGATGAGGATGTTTGATATGATGTTGAAGAGTTTCTTATAATAAAAAAAATATACATACACAGGCAAGACATGAAACATACATGGGCATGCACCGCCATTTTTTTCACCTTTTTTCTCACACTTGCTGGGTCGTTCACGCTTGTCCATGGATCAATATGAGCAATTCTAGGAGAACTACAATGTTTCCATGGTAACCGAGCCACAAATTTGGCACAGATGGCAGGAGGTGTGTATGTTTGTGTGTGTGTGTGTGTGCAGTGGGGGACAATAGCTTGTCGTATTTACACTGCCAAAATCAGGGGACAAAAAATGGATAAACCAAAACACAGTATGTGTATTAAAATACTCCATGTGAACAAAGTACTCTTTGGCATGTTTTGAAAAATTACTTATTTATAAGCTAAAATATTTGTAATTGCACATTTGTAATGATAGAGTACTTAATTAAGTACATTTAAAAATATCATCTAATAACACACTGCAATTCAAATGCTTTGCATAGGCTTAAGTAGGGCACACCAGGGGCAATTGTAATTCACTCAATTCCTCCAATCAGAAACAAGCATGATGACACTTAGTCTACACATGTTCAGCAGGATTCTCTCTCTGTGTCACGTCTGCACTCTGGCATAAAAACTCAAACACGTAGAAATCTGTGAAACTCTGGTTTTAATCAAAGACTTTGAACAAGATACACGAGGTAAAGAAAATAGCAGACACTCACAACACTTGACGACTCAACAACTAAGGTTAGAACTCAGGCTCTATAAATGTACAGAAACTGATGAGACACAGGAGGCCGAAGAACCAGGCCGACATCGAGGCTCCAGAGGGCCAAGGAGGAACGGGTGGTGCCGGCGACCGACACGGATGAGGGGATCCGGAAGACCACGGCGGAGCCGGAGCGAGAGAGGACCAAGGCGAGGCCTTGGGAGGGAGGCGTCTGACCAAGCCCCAGGGACGGAGGGACGAGGCGCAGCCGTAGGAGTGAAGTCCCCAGGCGAGGGATGGACTCCGACCGACCCAGGCAGAGTCGGGGGGGACGATCGAGCCCAGTGTAGCTAGAGGACTGGCGAGCACCGAAGGAGGAGAGGGAGCTAGCGCCCACAGCCGATGGGTCATTAGGTCATAAGATAGAGTTCTGGCTTCGGAGGTGAGGACGAGGGACGCCCCGGCCATGCTGGTTCCAGTGGATGGGGGGGGGGTGGGACTCCACAAGACTTCCCTACTACCGTGATCTCTGGCTGTGGCTCTTGCAGGGTGAACTCGGGCTGTGCTTCTTGCAGCGTGAACTCGGGCTGCGGCTCTTGCAGCGCAACAGACTCTCCTTGCCACATCTCCAGCACATAAAAAAACATCGGACTGGAGTCTCTAGGGACTGGAACTGGCACTACTGGCCGTGATCTGGTGGCTGGAACTGGCACTACTGGTCATGATCTTGGAACTGGATACAAAAACGGCTCTCCCCACCGTAAACTATGAACTGGACTCAGTGATGGCTCTCGTGGCCGCAAACCATGAACTGGACTTGGGATTGGCGGAATGGGATTGGCGGGGATCAGCTCGGGCATATTGGCCCACAAATCCGGCTCCTGTCCATCACATCGGTCTGATGGAACCACGTTATTGCCGTTATTGGCCTTCGCCTTCTTGAAATGAAGGATGGCCCTCTGGCAATTGTTCGTGTGGCTTGGGAAAAGGAGTGAGTCCGTTGATTATGCGGTGGAGAATTTCCTGTTTCTAGGAAGGATAGTTACCTCGAGCTCAGTCGTCACACAACTGGAGAGAGCAGCTTTTATACAGCCTGCTTGATTTGGATCAGTTGAGAGCAACCAATGATTAGGTGACTGAGAATGAGTTGTGACGGCTGACCTGGGACCAGTGGAACTGTGACAGCGTGACACCACCTCCCCCTCTCGGAAGGTTTGCCCTCACACCTCAAGTGGGCGTCCTGGAACCCGTACAAGGCCCTGTCACAGGATGCCTACCAGACGGCATTGAAGACCTAACCCATCCTTGCAGATCAGGAGCCTTGGCAGGCCATGGTAGATCTGGAGTCTTTGGAAGCCATAGCGGATCAGAGGCCTTTGGAGACCATGGTGGATCAGCCTTCGGCTGTGGTGACTCGTGGGCAGCCTTGGCTGCTACGGGACCCTATAGCCCCCGCCCAAAATTTTCTTGGGGAGGCTCACCTCTTCTTTGGGCTGTGGCTTTGGCAACGTGTACTCAGGCTCTGGTTCTGACATCTTGGACTGTGGCTCTGGCATCGTGGGCTCAGGCTCTTGCATTGGCAATGTGGACTGTGGCTGGGGCTCTGGCATCGGCGCTACAGGACGTAAACTATGAAACTGCTCTCCTCAGAGCCAAAGGCCCCTGATCCGCCATGAACTGGAACCTGAATTCTGATGGAATCCCATATTGAGCAGGTTCCGGGAAGCATGAAGCCTGTATGCGTTCTGGGGGGGATCTGCATTCTGCCGACGGTGTGAGCGGGTGAGCGGCGCTCATCTCGGTCAAAGAAGGCTCTCAGGCACTGGAGTAACTCATCTCGCCAGCTCTGTCCCGCGCAGTCTGGGAGATCCTCGATGAGGTAGTGCCGGGACCCGAGCCAGAAAAATTTGACGATGTCCTCCTCTGGGAGATCGACCACCCTCACCAGCTGGCAGAATTCATCTGTGAATTTGAGGAAGCTGGCCGCCCACTCCATTTTTGTAGGTCGAATCGTATTGTCACTTCTGCACTCTGGCATGACAACTCAAACACGTAGAAATCCGTGAAACTGTAGTTTTAATCAAAGACTTTGAGCAAGATAAGGTAAAGTAAAGACTTTCCTTACAAGGTAAGGAAAATAGCAGACACTCACAACACTTGACGACTCAACAACTAAGGTTAGAACTCAGGCACATTAAATAGAACAGCAAATAGAATAGCAAGACACATAGAACATCAAACACAGATTGTGACACTCTGCCTGAGGAAAAGGAGTAGGATCATTTTACCTAAATGGAAGATTTTGAGGTATGAAAATTGTTTTTGGATGTACAATATATTCTTCTGTTGTCTAAAGTTTATATGACTGTGAATTTAAACTGACATTTTATATCTAGGTTATTTATAAAAAAATGAAATCTATGCTAATATAGTATTACATAATATGCTAATGCATTTGAATAAATATATATTTAAATACATTTAAATCTCGTTACCACTAGAATACTGTAGTTGCCTAGACTTCTGCAAAAAGAGAAACAGACTTTTGCTTTTTGAATGTATATGATGTCTGATATCTAAAAGAATTTAAAAGAATTGGCAAATACCAAACTAAATTAAAACATCACAAAGCAATTAAGACCTCAACAATAGTTAAGGCTGATTTTACTATCTTTTTGAACCATGACAACTGTTGTCATTGTAAGGAAAACACTACATAATATTTGAAAGTATTTTTTTGTTCCAGGAAAGACAAAACAGCATATAGCATTGAAATGGATCAACAAAACAAGGTCAAATAAATGATGACTTCCAGTTCCTTTAACTGTAAGAAAACAGGCATCAGAGCTTGCAGATCAAGAACCAAGAGAAAAAAAGAGAGCAGCCGTGGATATATGATTGGCTGGTACTCAGGTGTCACAGTGGCACATTACATTACATACTTTTTACATCCCATCATCATGATGGCAGAGCCGAAGCAGATGCTGCCACATTCATTTGCCAACGATTACAATGGGCCTTAGGTTTGGGCAGATGAGCCAATTGCACATATCCATCTCAACCCTCTAGCTGCTCAGAAACCCAAGGGATTCTGCTGAAAATCGAACATTTTCTCTTGGAATGGCCTTGAAAAACACACAAACTGGACGTTTGCTTTCTGAAATGCTTTTGGGACTCTGCCATCATACTATCCTACTAATTTATAGGACAGGCGTTTTGCCAGGTGGAACAAAAAGGACATCAAATTTAATAGTAAAAAGGTATATTTGATTAACTTGCTGGTGAGGTTGTGTTTCATCAGAGATACAATACCAAGAGGAAAAGATCTCAGCTCTTTTTATTAGACATATATATGTACACTGCTCAAAAAAATAAAGGGAACACTTAAACGACACAATGTAACTCCAAGTCATTCACACTTCTGTGAAATCAAACTGCCCACTTAGGGAGCAGCACTGATTGACAATCAGTTTCACATGCTGTTTTGCAAATAGAACAGACAACAGGTGGAAATTATAGGCAATGGGCAAGACACCCCCAAAAAGGAATGGTTCTGCAGGTGGTGACCACAGACCACTTCTCAGTTCCTATGCTTTCTGGCTGATGTTTTGGTCACTTTTGAATGCTGGCGGTGCTTTCACTTTTTAGAGGTAGCGTAAGATGGAGTCTACAACCCAAACAAGTGGCTCCTCACAAGATCCCTCAGGAGACCATCCGCCACCTCATCAGGAGCATGTCCATCCACTGTAGGGAGTTCATACAGGCATGTGGAGGCCACACACACAACTGAGCCTCATTTTGACTTGTTTTAAGGACATTATATTAAAGTTGGATCAGCCTGTAGTGTGTTTTTCCACTTTAATTTTGAGTGTGACTCCAAATGCAGACCTCTATGGTTAATAAATTTGAATTCCATTGATAATTGTTATGTGAATTTGTTGTCAGCACATTCAACTATGTAAAGAACAAAGTAGTTAATAAAAATATTTCATTCATTCAGATCTAGGATGTGTTATTTTAGTGTTCTCTTTATTTTTTAAGCAGTGTATATATATTTGTCACGAGCCACGCCTCTGTATATATAAACTATATATATATATATATATATATATATATATTTAGGCACATACAGCAAAGAAGGACACAAAATGGCAAGAGAAAAACTATTTTGGGCATTATCAAAATAAATATGCAGTATCATACTCAACAATTTAAATTTGAGTCATGAGTCAATGAGTTTTTTATGAAAATGATTTTCACACATTCACTGCAGAGGTGAACTATTCCTTTACTGCACCTTTGTATTTAGCTATTAAAGTTGTTTATTAGTTTATTTATTTCTGGAGAATGTAAGTTGATTAGCACAGTAGTAATATATAGTATTGTCAAGGCAAACAAACATCAAAATATATATTTTTTGCTATATTTCCCAGCCATGTATATTGTTATTATATCCCGATCAATATGTTCCACATGTGGTGTAGCTGTATGCTGCCAGTGATTTTTCGTTTGCTCGGTTGTGCCATAACTGGGAATGACAGAAAAAATATCCTCCCAGCTATATCCACACTATATCAGAGAATGATGGACAGAGAAGCCCTCTCTATTCTGGGCTTATATGTCAGGTTAAAACTACTCATTAAAGTTGCATGGCGCTGAATTGGATACAGGAGGCAGTAAACAGCAGGCTGAGGATCTGCTATGAGAGGTCAGCAAACCCTAAGAGTCCCAGCACAGGTCTGAAAACTCTCTGAGCTTTCACACTCACTCCAGAGCTCTGTTTCTAGGCTTTGAAGCGATCCAGGACCCCAGCCGCTGCTTTGATTCTCTGGCCTCTGTCTGACTGAGCCAGAGGGCAGGAGTTTTCACAACACCCGGCAGACAAATGCATCTCTCTCGCTAACCTCTAAGAAATTGACCTATGGCAAGAAATAGAACATCCCTTACACCTATTGCTGTCTGCAATCATCGTGTGTAAATTCTCTCTCTCTCTTTCTCTCTCTCTCTCTCTCTCTCTCTCTCTCTATATATATATATAATTTGATTGAAATATATAATAATACAGCCTAATATCTTCATATTTTTCAAATTTACTGAAAATAGCCAAAGAAAATATGTTGCTAGAAAAATATACCTAAAATACATGGATTTGAGTGTAGTGTTGTGTGAAGATTCATCAAAATTTCTCCTTTTGAATGAAAGTCATACAGACTTGGAATGACATGGATGAGTAAATGAAAGCAGAATTTTCATTTCTGGGCGGACTATTCCTTTAAGACACCAGAACGCCAAAGTCACGGTTTGTTTAAAACACACTAAATCTGAAAGACAATAAAGTCCATCCCCGAGGAACAGCCACCCTCTGCTGACTGCCCATTTATAGAAACGCTTCAAAACAATCTAGTTAAGACTCACTTTAGCACTGAGCATATCTAGAGAGCAGAGAAAGAGAGAGAGAGAAAGGAAGGAGGAGGGCCCCCGGGGTCCCTGAGGAGCCGCCCCGTAGAGGTGAGGTGCTTTAGAAAGCCTGTAATGCCTTGATGTGGTTTGAGCTCCAGTGATTTGAGATTAGCTCCACTGAGAAATATGAAATATGTGCTCAGAATTGTGATACCAGGCCAGGAAGTCAATCAAATTGGCCAGGACTGTTTGACTCATATAAGAGAGGACACGGTTACTGCACAGATTTTGATCAAAGCCCCCTTTTTATTTAAGTTTATTTTGGTGATTAATTTGAAGGCTGTTTTTTTAACCCACCACCTAATTTATTAGCAAGTTTAAAAAAGAAATGGCTATGATGGTTATGGCATCTGATTTGAATAAGATAAAGAAATATTCGGGTTTTAAAACTAGTAATAAGCAGCACTGATATTTGCATGTAGCAGCTTTTTATTTAAGAATTACACTTTTTTTCTTGTTTTTCTTGCATTTTAAGCTTGCTGGGAATCAAAGCTATAATATTGCTGGTATTAGGACCATACAGTTTAAAATTCAGGGAGTGATAAACAAACATAAACCAAATATTTATCTATCTGTCACAAGCGGCTCGGTATCGTGTCGTGCTCTCGCTTCCTTGGCACGGAGAGAAGGCACAGAGCCGAGATTCAAGATTCAAAGAAGTGAACATTTAATAAAATACACAGAACAAAGGAAAACGCAGAGAGCTGTGCAGACACAAACGGAGGGCTACATAAATTTTAACAGTACACCAGGAACAAGACAATAGACAGGCTTAAATACATAATCAGACACGGATACGGAACACCTGGAGACACACGGCTGGCAGGGAGTGAACACTAATGAGGAGGCGGGGTCACAAAAATATTATTGTAGTATTATCAATGAAATAATTGTAAAAAATATGAACTAATATAATAAATGAAATTAAATTTAATAAAATTAATCAAATCGGACAAGAGAGCAAAAAGGTTAGATCACCTAAAGAAACTAAAGATCTCCCCTCTCTCTTTCACCCTCTCTCACTTCCGGAGCGAGTGCAAATGCAGGCGCGTGGAGTGGCGTGAGCGCGGGGTAGAGTCTCTTTACTTTTTTATTTTCTTCTTTATCTTTTTTTTATTTTATTTAAGTTGAGGGCAAAGTGCTGTCCGTTTTAGGTTCTTCCACTTTCTCTCTCAGCTAAAAAAGTCTAATGTAGCCAGAAGAGCTGGAATGTAGCCTAACTCTGGAAAAGCTTTATAAGGCACTCCAAGATATGGAGGGTGGAAAAGCCCCGGGTGTGGATGGGCTTCCAGTGGACTTTCTGAAAGTCCTGTGGCCGGAGATAGGAGGCGACCTGCTGGAGGTGTTCAACGACTGCTTGCTAAAGGGTAGGAAAAAAGAGGAAACCAGCTCTTCCTGAGCGGTTGTGTGTCAGGTGGGGCTTGAAATATCTTGGGTTTTTTTTTGTGTCTTACAAAAGAATTGGGATGGAGTTCTTCAAAAAGGTAAAGGGGCGGTTAGACCAATGGAAGCGGCCTCTTACCCAATCTGTCTTATTGGGGAAGAACACTTATTGTAAATAATTTATTTGCCTCACTTCTATGGCACAAACTGCCTTGTGTTGATCCCCCTGCGAAATTGATCGCTGAGATTCAGGTAATTTTAGTAGATTTTTTTTTGGGACAGACTTCATTGGGTTCCACAGAGTGTTTTATTTTTACCAAAAGAGGTTGGAAAATAGGATTGCAGCGTTTCGGTTGCAGTTTTTACAAAGACTCCTGGATGAACCGATAAATGCAAGTTGGAGAAAAAACAGTTGCATGTTGCTAAGGACTGTTGGAAACCTTGGACTAGACAAATATCTCTTTTTAATGGACCCAAAGTGCTTGGACTCTTCTAGACTGTCACCTTTCTATCAGCATCTTTTTGAGATTTGGAGTCTTTTTTTTTTTTTTTTATTCAAAAGACTAAGAATGTTCATTCTGTTTATTGGTTATTGCATGAACCTTTGATTTTGAAGGCAAGACTGGATATTTCTTAATTCATTTTTTTGTTACTGAGAGACTTGGTTTTAGATCTGTGCGATTGATTTCTCAGTTTTTTTAACCAGGTTAAAAGAAGAGGTTTCAGATGATGAGGAAAGTATGTTGGAATACTTTTTTTAGGGGTCAGTGTCCCTGACAGTGAAAATTCTTTTCCTTGTTTGGTAATCCAAACAAATTTTGAAGAGTGTTCAGAGTTTTAATTTAAAAAAAAAAAAAAAAAAAAAAGTTTTCATCTGTTGATTTTTTTCTTGTACAGGGAAAGATTTACATAACATGTGTGTTTTATTCTTAATAGGAAAGCACTTGATAAAAGCGTTGATACATACTGACATTCTGTTTTGAAACTGGGAGATAATGTAAGACCTGAATGGAGAGTATTGTACAAGCCACCATTAACGAAAAGAACTGGAGATTTGCAGTGGAGAATCCTGAATTCGGCTATTGCAGTGAATTCATTTGTTTCACATTTAGACTCTAAAAATGACTCGGGTTGTCCTTTTTGTTCTCAGAAAGAGACTGTATTTCATGTTCTTCTGCAATGTGTCCGGCTTAAACCACTGTTTGCAATGATACAAGGGATGTGTGATAGATGAGTTTTTACCGTTACACAAAAGAAACATGCTAAATTTCAGCTATTGAATTTTATACTTGGACATGAAAAATTGGCAATCTACTTGAATAAGAGAAGCAAAATAGAGCAGAAAGACTATGGCAATGTTGTTGTTGTCTTTAGGGCCTTACTTTAGGCAATAATTTCAGTTCACTTCAGGTTTTATAAAGTTATGAGTGATTTTACTACTTTTGAGTTGAAATGGTGCAGTCATGATGTTCTGTGTAAAATTGATGAATAAGAATTATTTTTTGTTTTTAAAATGGCTGTTTAATATAAATTGTGATGTGTTATCTGTAAATTAATGTAAGATGGATATTTGCAAATAAAGTTGTTCTCTCTCTCTCTCTCTCTGTCTGCTGCCGCCCCTCCTCTTCACCCGTCCTGCTACACTATTTGTCATTGTGTGGCTTTAAACGACTCTCACCTGCACCGTCAGTCTCCTCAGGGGTGCATCCTTCACATACACACTCACACAAGCCTTCTTTCTGTTACAGTACACACACACACACACACTTCCTGTCGGGTGGCTGGCGGAAGGCCAGTGCTGAAATACTGTCATGCTCGACCGAACCGGTGACTCGCTGTGAAGGATCAGTGGACAGAAAAGCCACATAAAATATTTGCTGCTAAATATAAACCTCAGCCCTGGCTCAGTGTCTCTGTTTTTCTTACTACTCCTTCTGTCCGTCTACACACACAGGCCCGTGGAAATATTTATTTATTTATTTTAACTCGTGAAAAAGGCAATCAAAACAATAGGAATTTTTGAAGTATTGTACTTAACCATGGCATTTCATAAAAAAATAAAATGTCAAAAAAAATGGTCCTTAACACAGCTGGCTATGTACGTAAAGTGCAACAATGTGAGAAATATTTTTTAATAAATATTAAATATTTCTAAATATATATAAATATTAA
>JAUMHP010000239.1:367478-385695 GCA_032361065.1 Enteromius trimaculatus | reverse complement strand
CTGTTTTAACGGTTGGGTAGTACGTTCGGTTTTAAATGTAGTACCTACTTAAGCAGTATGCGATTTCGGACGCAGCACCAGTCACCTACGCTCACTCTCACCTGATGTACTGATCACCACCACCTGGATCTAATCAAGACACCGCATAAAAACACACACCACACAGCACTCGACGTCCAAGCTATATGCGCGAAAGTGTACTCTAGTTTGCCTGTTGCCTAGCTCATACAGATGGTTGCCAACCAGAATGGAGGTTTTACCGCTGCAGCGTCTGCAGAGTGCACTTGCAGCTATTTACCGTCGAGTGGAGCTTTAACCATAAGTTATTAATAATAACATAATGGTAATTAAAATACATCATTATGAATGCATTCTGTGACAGTTTATATTTGAGGTTTTGGCTGTGAATGTCATGTCAGGGACGCTGGAATCGGCCACTAATAAAACTACAAATGATTAGGTCGGGACAGTCGCTGCTGCAGTATATTTTTACGTCTGTACAGTCAAAACAACTGCAGCGTTGCAAAATCAATAATAAGCAGTGGTTTTTGCAGTCGAACGGTATTTATTCGTGGCAGGGACACGATTATTTCTTTATTGCCGTAAGTCCAGAACGAATGGATGCATCCAATGGAATCTTAATTTTAAATATGTGAAAAAATAAAAAAGCGGATTATATAAGTCATCTATATTATTTTTCTAATGATTTAAGGGAGTTATATTATAATGTTGTTATTGTTTTATTTGGTTATTATATCTCTATTTAACAAAACAAAATTGCAGTCAGTTTGGAAACTTTGCATCACCTGGCGATAGTTTCGTGAACGACTTTAACACCCGACTGAATTAAATTTAAATCCGGGGCCCCGCGGCAGCGGTAGTATTCGTTTTGGTTGTCCACCTACTCTACTTACCTGTTGTCTTACCTGCTCTCTCCTAGTGTGCTTCTTGATCCTCCGTGTGTCTCCAGGTCCCTTGTCTCCTCTCCTCGTCTCCGTCTGGTCAGTAGTGTGTGATTGTGGTTATCTCGTCTGCCCTGCTCCTGGTTCTGTGCATCCTGCAACACAAAAGACACTTAGTTTTCCCTCTAAAAAGGGACAATTGCAAAGATTTTATACTCTATCATGTTGGAAATATGCCCTACACCAAATCCAACCCTAAACCTAAAACGACAGTGGTAACAAAAGCAAAACTGATAAAAACACTATACCATTTAAACTGCCTTTTACACAGATTTGAACTGTTTTTTCAAACCATAGTTACACGGGAACCAAACCGGAGCTCTCGCCTTACTCCATGACTCATAATTTGATAATCTTCAAGTAATTATGCAAAAATTACTCTTTACTAAGACCAGTAGGGAAGATGACTGCAAAGATCACTCTTAGGCTCAAAGTGTTCCAGCAGTGCTGTCTTAGCAAAATCGTAAAGAACTCATATCACAAAAGTGTTCCCGTATACTCAATCATTTCCACCCAAAACAGCAATACATTAAAATTGCAATACCATTCACTCAAGGTACGTTATTGCTTTATACACAAACTTGCGCAAGAGGACCCAAGACTAAATTCATGCATGGTATGCACATCAATATTAAGCAGTTTATCCTGGACTGGCATCCTGAACAAGTCGTGGCTGTTTGTCGGTCACACTAAATGCTTGCTGCTAATATTGGATTGCGAATGTAGCTTATGATTATCCAGGTCTACAGCACCCCATAACTCCAAATCTTTAAAAGTGCATTCCACAAGAAGGATGATTTCCTCTTGGGCTCGAGCAAACAGCGTGTCTATCTAGGGCATCTGGCTGGACGCAGGCTGGTCAATGGCGAACACTTTTGCTAGGTTTTACAACGTACATACTTACTTGCTGGCATTACAAGTACTTTCTGTCTGTGTGAACTGCTAGCAAACCGACTGATTGCTGCTGGATTTTAGTGTCTGAAATATGTGTTAGGTGTCAGCAATGTCATGACTATTATAGCTTGTGATTGCGTGCTATTTTAGTGTGTTCTAGTAACAAGGTTTGTGCACTGGCTACATAGTGTCACTGCTGACGGTTATGCTTAATGCAAATTTTGTAGTCCTGACAGCTGACAATGCCAATGTGACATATGTTAAGTCACTATTGCTAAGGCACCTTATTTTCTTCTTGTTTGAAATACCGGCTGACTTGAATGACTGGATGAATACAGCTTGCAATGAGCACAACCTCCTGTTATAACTGCATGTTTAGCTGCAAAAATGTTGCAATGTAAGTCCCCTGAAACTAAATAACTGTTCAGTTTTCTTACAGACTCTGCAACTAAACATTTTCCAGCTGCACAAAGCACATGCATGTTTATTTTGCCACAGAAATAACCTTTCTCTGGAACAGGGTTTTATAATTCAGGGATAAAATACACAACATTTTAAAAATGTAGTTAGAGGTTAACATGTTTGTTAGCTGCAATGTTTGATTTAAAGCATACATCCAAAGTGAGCTGCATTGTGAGTGTTTGCTCTCCTCGTGGCCCTGATGCAGTATTGTACCTCAGTAAATCATCCCCATGTATTGATCAGTCTTAGCTGGTTTATGGCCTGATGTTGTAAATGTCATGTTTTAACTGTGTGTGTTTGATATCAATCTGATTAAAGCAGTTACTTCCATAAAGAAACTGTACACAGCAAATATTTTTAATCTGTCATCAGTGATTACCCAGTGATTAAATAGCATGTAGATTACTATATGGCCATCAATTTGTCAAAGCAAACATTTCTCTGCCTTTTCTGTTTGTACTGTGTTTCAGTAGCAAGTAAGGGAAAGAATCAATTCAGAACAACATACTTATGTCCACAGGGTTTCTTTGCCTTAAGCATAGAACAAGAGCTATGTGTCCATTTACTGGACGAGGAGACATTCACAGGACCTCACTCTTACGATTTTGTACACTAAAGTGATGGGTAGGTTTAGGGGCAGGGTTAGGTATAGGTAATTCATACAAATTCATACGAATTGGCAGTGGCTAAAATGCGTACGATTTAGTATGAATTTGTATGAGTGATGTTGTGCAAATTGCAGTGAAACCCCAAAAATCTCAAAACAGCCCTTTTAATATTTAACTTGTTTATACTAAAGATAAATTGGTAACACTTTACACTAAAATGCATAGGTTAACATTTATTAAGAACATCAGTGAACTAAAAATGACCTTCTACAGCATTTAGTAATCTTATTTAATGTTAATTTCAGCATTTATTAATGCTTTATTACAATTACAAGTTGTGTTTGTTAACATTACTGCAGCACTGTAAGCTAACATGAATAAACAATTGTATTTTCATTCATTAACATTAACAAACATTACTAAATTGTGTAATAAATGCATTGTTCATTGTTTGTTAATACATAAACTAGTGTTAACAAATGACACCTGATTGTAAAGTGTTACCAATAAATTTCATTAAATGATTTGTTGAACTGAATATGTGTAATAAACACATTTTCTGTACTTTTTACTTTACATGTTTTTCATTTTTGTCAATTATTTGATTTAAAAATGATTCATACAACACCCTTTATCTTTTTAAAGTTGTATGGTTGTACACTAGACCATTTTCCTATGATAATACAGTATGTGCAGAACATAAAGTACCACAATAGCCGTTTAATTGACTAGATACATTTATTGCATGGGTTTTGCAAGTAATCTACAAAGCCCACATTGATGCTGCGACTGGAGTCCACAATAGAGGGAATTTATACTGGCACACACCTTAAGGCACGCCACTTTGGAGCTAAGCACACACACTGTATAACAGCTGGTGTGCTCAGTAGGGGACTGATACGGAATCTCTACAAACAAGTGGCTGGACTGTGTTATTAAGCAAATGATCCTTAAACAATACAAACACATATATTAACCATTAGGGGCTCTCAGGGGCTCCTTCACGCTTAATAGCTTGCTTCATTTAGTGCTTATCATGGTAACATTTCCAGGTTATGTTCACCAGGCCTTGAGATAACAGGCAAGAAGCGTGAGCACTATGTCAACAAGCTCATAGTGCCCTTATCATTACAGCTTAGTGGCACCTTATTAGGGACAGTAAATGATCAGCAGTACTTCAGCATTGCATTGAAAAACTAAGTCTGTAGTAGAATGAAGAGGCTTTTCCAATGGCGGTGTGTATAGGGCTATTGTGCTTCTCGTGTGGACAATGTGTGTTTGATTCTGTTACATTAATATAATTTATTTATATATTCTTTTTTTTTTTTTTTTTTTTTTAAATAGCATTACCATTGGCTTCATTTCAATGTCGAGTTTAGTGCACTAGAGTCAAGAACACATGCACATGTTCACCGTCTGGGGTCAGTTTCATCAAAAATAAATGAATGGAACAGTGAGAAGGAGAGCTAGTGACAGCGGCTCGTAAATTAGGAGTCCAGACCAGGACAGCGTGACCTGAGAACCTGTCACCGAAAGGGACGGATGGCAAGAGGTGCAGATATATTCTGCTGAAGGCCTTGTTTAGGTTCCCACTGACCTTGTGTTTGTGTTTGGGTCTGACACTTTTATTGATTAGTGCACGGTACTAGGGTTCTGCTCAGAAGACGCTTATGAGCACACCATGGAGCGGAATCCCTCAGAATGAGCACCATTATATTGAAGTTAACTTTCTGTACTGGCATATCACTGAATCTGTCGTGTGTTATAGCTTTTGAAAATCTTTATTCCTTTTTTTCCCCAGCAGCTAAGAGACATTCTTCCAGGAAGAGTACTCTAAAGTGAATTCATTACATTTACTGATTTTTTTAAAGGTAAGTGGTTGATTTGTTTTTCAATTTAGCTAGAATAAATCCACTTACCCGAAGAAGAAAAAAATCAGTATAGTTTAAATGTTATAATTTGCAAAAGACAAAAATATATACTATATTTACTCTTGTAATTTCAAAGAAACATTGACTTATTGATTGATTGACTATGTAATATGTTTGGAGTAATGATAAGACATGATGACAAGTTTCTCATCAATGGAATGCAGAGAAAAAAAGAAGGATAAAGCAGTTCTATTTTCATTATTGATACAGTCTGAATTCTCCTTTATGTCGTGGACTACTTTTCTTGGAAAATGAACTGCTCAGATATTGAAATGCAAAAGAATGACTTACAGCTGCTCAGACATGCCAGATTACTGTTACTGTGACACCTGAACATTCATTTCATAATGAGAGTGTTGAAGAAAGAGGAGCACTGACAGACACTGAACCAGAAGAAACCGCAAAGTAAGCGAGTAATACTTTATTTTGATAGGCCACTTTAGACATTCTACTCACTATAAGTAACTCTGCCGACTAACTGTCATTAATTAGCAACTACATACATACATACAACTACTAACTCTCAGAGTAGACTGTTAGTGTTTGTTTACCTAGTCCTTAGGGAAGGACTGTTAGCGTATCACTGGGGGGGAAAAAAAAAATTAAATAATATATATATATAGGAGTAGGATTTACTTGAAAAAAAAAACAAAAAAAAAAAACTTGGAAACAATTTTCACTCAATATTGTGTATTTTTTTAACATACTATTAACATAATTTTTAGTATCTTTAGATTTTTTGAAGTTTACTTGGAAATTTCCAGTAAATGTATTGACTTTTATTGAAAGTTGCAGTATAAGATTGACAGCTAGCAGTTGAAACACTGCAAAAACAAAGACATTCACACATTTCAGAGCAGAATTACTGTCTACAGCATTATTTCTCAGAGAAACAGTTATGCAAACATAAAATGATTTCTTTACAGCAATACACTGTGTTTTCCCACAGCTGGAAGTGTGCGGGATCATACAGATTAAAGGTACAGTATGTAATATTTCCAGCTAGCGGCTGAAACAGGTACTGCAATTCTGGCAATTCAAAGTAGAATAACTGAATACAGTATTATTTTTCAGAGAAGCAGCAATGTAAACATATCAGGCTTCCAAAATATCTGCAAACATGTGGGCTTTAGAAGAGTCAAGAACTTACATACAGCACCTTTAAGTATTTAATTAAGTAAAATCTGTAAGCAAGCAAGCAGATCAGCTCAATATAATCATTATCCAAATTAACACAGAGACTTCAAATACTTGGTACCCCATACACAATGACGGTTACAATCAGGGAATAATGTTTGAGTATGAATGGGTCATTTGGTCCCACTTTATATTAAGTGTCCCTAATACCTGTGTACTTCTATTGTAACTAGATGTGCATGTAGTATGTAACCACAGTGTAAGTACACACCGGTACGTAGTATCTACAGCTGTAATATTTCTGTAACTTTACACATGTAACAACCCTCAGAATGGTACGTGTAAGTACAAATGTGTAACAGGACATGGGTAACAACTCTTTTTGGTAATGAAAGAACAAATGTGTAACAGGACAAACTCTGACGTTACACAGCAGCGGGCAGTAAATTAGGCTTTACATATAAATTGTGGTTGGTGTCCAGAATATTACACTTTATATTAAGTGGGCAGTTCCTGAGGAGTTACCATGTATACCAACTCCACCCACTTTACTGTACATATCCCTAAACCTACCCAACTACACCCTCTGATCTCCCCCTGTTCCAGTTACTCTTATACATACTGCTGTTACAAAATGTAGCTAAAAGTGAAAAAAGTGTTGTTACCAATGTCCTGTTACACATTTGTACTTGCACCATTCTGAGGGTTGTTAAATGTTTGAGTTACAGAAATATTACAGCTGTAGATGCAGCAATGTGACCTTGGTTACATACTAGATATACATCTAGTTACTCTGTAAGTACAGGTATTAGAGACACAATATAAAGTGGGACCGGTCGTTTTAATGAAACCCTGTGCATGATTGGAAAAACAGGATCATAACTTTTCATTTGCTTACAGAATCATTGCAAACGCAACAAACAATTCCAAGTAAAATATACTTATGAATTCAAACATTAATGACACATTTTAATGTAGTCTGTTTCTAGTCATGGGTTTACCAGACTGTGGTTCACAACGTACAAAAGAGATGAAACTGTTTAGTGGAATTGAGAACTTCTGTACTTAATAACTGAGGAAAGTTTACAATATTTTTTAAAGGTGTTTTTTATTTTTTTTTTATTTCTTTTTTACTTTGTAATGAACATAACGAACATTCCTTTAAATAAGAAAGCTATAATTGTGTCACATTTTGCAGTGATGTATGTGTCTAGCTGATGGGGTGGTGGTGGGGGTGTAGAGAGATAAAATAGAAGAGGGACAGATGGTTTCGTTTCTTGCGGTCAGGGAACATGGTATCACTAATCAGAGCACAGGTCACATGTTCACATGTCACATTACAGGACTCTGGCGCATGCCTGACATAATGCAACGAATTAACAGTTTGGCTTTATTAAAGAAGACCAAGTACCGATGGCAACAACAATCTGAGTGATTATAATGCTGTACTGTATGAGATTAAATTCAGAAATTGGAAGTGATTTGCTATGCGACTCTAAATCAAACATGTCATATCTACGGTGAGCATGGAGTAGAGAGTGTAAAAAGCTTGAATCTTGAATTGGCTCACATATTTCTTAGTTTTTTCTTTTGTCTCACTACTCCATATTTAATGTAATATTTATTCCACATACAAATATAACATTCATATTAATTCTGTACAATATTATGTGTAATATTAATAATATAGTATGCATTACATATGCATGTTTAACTCTCTACAACTTTATTCAGAGCCTATTGTGTTTTACAGCAGCAGTTTGGAAACCAATGTGTTTAAAATATGTGATGCAATATGGTACAATAGCGCCACCTTGTGACAAAGTGTGAAAACTATGACCACATAACATCTGGTATAACAGTTTTATTACTGTAGTGATGCACTCGCATTTTGTTGAGGTCTACAAACATACCTTACTAAAGATACAACTTTAATTAGTTATTTCCCAGCTGTATAATTTAAGATTTAAACAGTGGACAAAAACTATCAACTGCAAATTGAATTGAAATAGGCATATTAATGTGAAATATTTTATAGCAACGTAAACCATATAACAGCACCATGTTCCTTATATGTCCCTATATAGACTCGCGTATAAGTTTGACATTTTTAGGTTATTGCATATTGTAGTTATTTTATTCAATTTGTTTTAACAGTAAAACTTTAAATTGCAAAAAAACAAATTAATAAATAATACATTAGCAAGATAAGATCTACAATAGGCCTATATGTTTTAAAACCTTGATTTGTTATAAGAGCAGAAAGGAACAGGGATTTTATAAGACGATATATACATCATTCCATACATTTCATAAGTCTTTCAAACTCTCGTTGATTTTTCCCTGTACTTTTTTGACTCTTCATTAGTTTTGCTTCATAATGCTCACATTTATTTAACTGGGTTTGAGTTTACATTTCACAGATTTCCTCTTAGATCTTTCAGTGAATGATGATGAAGATTATTCCAAGTTTAAGAAGAATGATAACAAGTTTAAACTTCCAACCACTAATGATCGATTCACAAATAACCAATAATGTTCTTTGTTTTACATCAGTTCAAGTCCGAAAGGGGAACCGAGTCTTGTGAAAGACACAGCTCTCATATTTATTTGCTGTAAAAAGTAGCGATTGACTAATTGTTGTGATGGTACTCAGCTATATATTTCAACAATAGACAAGATACATCTTAAAAATTATCTCAGATGAAGATGTGAAAGCCTAGATGGCTATTCATGCGCATTTCGTCAATAAAGCCAGTTCTTTGATTAGAGTTAAATCTCAATCAGCTGTTTTTAAAATACACGGCAGCTGATACACAGAACCGTAGATCACTAGCGAGCTACGCAATATGTAGTTTACAAACTAATTTCGGGAGGATGTGTGTACGAAACTCAATTCAGCTGTTACCAATCTTTCAATCAGTACCGCCTCCATGGTAAGCCAATCAGTCACTAACTCCCAATTATAAATAGTCACGACACAAGACACATCCTACAAGCACGATTTCTAACTCTGACCTCTGACTCGTCTGCCAACTTCCTTGAGGACCCGATTCCTCAGCCTGCCATCCAACAACCTGCTACCGCTCAAGCTCAACCCTCAGCAGCTAGCAGAGGCTGCAAACAACGCGGCTTGCAACAACTTCTCCAGCAAGATGCCATCTTGTTTTGCATTACGCGATCTCGCTCTGCCAGTCCAGCCGTCAAAACTCTGAATATTGAACCCGCTCCTCTTCCAGCCCCAGCCAGCTTCAAGCCGCATTCCAGCCGAAATTCCCATGGGAGCCTATGGTTTCTTTTCAAGGCCGCTCTCCGCTCACTCTCTCCACTCTTTTCCGCCAAACTTCCAACGAGAGAACTCACCTGTCGCCAACTTCCCTCTTCATTTTCCTCCGTCCAGACACAGAAACACCCCAGTGTTGCCAACCTATTCAAGCGAAGCAGCAAGCCAGCTTTTACATGCTAGACATCGCCGATGACGTCATATGTAATATGTAATACAAAACCTTCCACTCACGTTTTAACCGGCATTTCCCAGATTTTTTCCCTTCTCTTAATAACTTCATTCATCTCTTATCTTAACTCCCATAAATCACTCAAAGCTAGTTCCATCAAGGCTACTTAAGCGGAGTCCCATTTTTCATAAACTGCTATATGGCTCCACCCCGCCCACCATTTCCAATGCCAAAACCACCCTCTTGCTAAATACCTTTGGGTATCCAAAGGCAAAACCCGCCCTGTCCTGACTCCAGACTTCCCATCACTCTAGAAGTCCTGACCCGCTGTATTTACACCTTCCGCAGTGGCTATCCCAACCCCCTCGTAGCCAGAACCCTAGACGTCATGTTCACCCTGGCTTTCCTCAGGTTTTCTGCTGAGGCTTTCTATTTCATCTTCTTTTCTCCTGTTTTCACTCTCGAGGTAGCCTGCGCAGAGAAGCCCTCCCTTCCTCCTCTAAGGCTAGCCCGCACAGAGGTTCTCCTATCCACCTCTGTCGGGGCTCTCCATTCTCCTCACCTTTCCCTGCCCACCCCCTTTTCTCTATCCTATCGCCTCCTCAGAGGCTAGCCTACGCAAGAAGCTCTGGAGCTCCTTCACCAAAGCTTCTACTTTCTCCCCCGCTTCCGCAGAGGCTGTGGCTATGTGTGGTTTTATGTGGTGGATAATCAGAGGAGTGATTGCTGGCAGGTGGTGGTGATTAGAACTCTGGTGACTGTGATTGCTGTGATTGGGTGAGTGTGGAACCTGGCGTGACTGTGACAACACCCTAATATCAAGTCTTAAGTTAAAACCTCCAAAAAGGATTTAACAAGGTCAGCAAGCTGGGCGACATACTGCAAATATTTCTGAGGTACATTTTTTTTCCACAAAAAGAAGGGAGGGTAGAGGTACTTATTAACATTAAACAGGTTGTCTAATTTAACATTTGTTTGATCTGAAGTACGAATGGAGCGCGTTTGAGGTTTTGATTTCAGGAAGTCCATTTTAAGCAGTGGAGTAATGGTTTGCTGGAATGCCTGATCTGATCTGGAATGATTTGAGTTGTTTTTGAAATCAATGTCTGAAAATTGGGACTATTATTATCATCAGTGAAAAGGGCATTAGTGGGAGAATGAACTTCTGTGAGATAAGAAAAGAACAACAGACTGGTAAGACAGGAGAGGAGTGGGTAAGTTAAAGATGAAAATTGAATGGGTGCAGATTAATTAATCTGTGTTGCTATGTTTGATATTAAACCGAGTAGTGCCATTGTCCAGCATTTGGAGGTCGGATTTGAAATTACAGGCAAGCTCAGAACATCAGAGGAATCCAAAACTGGTGTAGATGAAGAGCGTTTTCTGACTGGTGACCTGAACGAAGAGAGAGTAAGCATTTGCTTAGCAAGTAAGAATCTACAGTAAATGGCTGGGTCTTTTATAAGGTGGGGATTTGAGGATTAGTGATGACAGACAACTGACAAAGTAGTGTACAAAGGATGCAAAAGAAGAAATTGGAATTTGGGAAGACAGAACAGAATTAAAGATTAACTAACAATTTAATAGAGATAATAACGTAAAGCAGAGTGAGCCAAAATTACTTTAACAAAATATAGTCTTGAATAACAAAATATCTGTATCATTTAATAAACAGCAAACAGTAGTTCTGACAAAACGGCAGGATAAAACTGAGCTCTTATGATTCAATAAGGACATCTACAATAGCTTTTAGGTCACACCAATGAAGGGTGTTTCTACAACCTTTGATTCACCTTTAGTGTTTGTTTCTGCTAATAAAGATCAAAGTCAGGATCTAAGTGCAGCAATGCTCAAAATAACAAGATACCCAGGCTACTGATTTCATAAATACTAGACAAAGACAGACAAAGAACTGAGGAAACTAAAGGTCTTACTTTCAGAGCTGCAGGTTTGCACAACTGAGGTGAGTTGGAACTGCTGAAGACTGACAGACGCTGGTGGAGCTGAGGGAGTGTTTACCCAAGTTGGAGCTAATGGTTCAGAAGGTCAAGCTGTAGTCCGGGGCTCGGAAGACTGACTTAAAGTCACAAACACACCCACTGGAACACAATTTTGCCAGATCACACACCTGGTCAGACTATCTGGGAGGTTCTGGCTCCAGGTTGATAGTTGGCTCAATTCTTCTCTGGCTTATTTATCGCGGCAGGCTCAATCTCTCTGTTTGCACTGGGCTCTTTCTTAGCTTTAACTGGAAGCTGGCTGTAACTTTGACCATTTCCTATTTCTTGCAGATGGGCAAAGGGGAACCATTGTCAAATGGTACCAAACCATGTTCTCTACATATGTCCCTAGATCAGGGGTCACCAAACTTGCTTGGTAAACTCGAAATTCAAGGAAGGTGTGTTGAGGCAAGTTGGAGCTAAATTCTGCAGGTTACCAGCCAAACAGGACCGGGTTTGGGGACCTCTGCACTACATGTTTGTTTCAGCAAACACAGTCTTCGTCTTCCCTTGAGGTTTGTCCAGAAAACCAAGGTTTGTTTTTCCATCAGTGTTTGTTACTGTTAATGAAGATATAGGTGGAGCGACACTTACAGGAAAAAAACTCAAAACAAGAAGATTCTCAGGATATTGGTACTTGCAAAACCCACATAGAAACAGAAACAAACACAGACTATCCATTACCCTCACAAGCAATAACACCTGATAACTGATACCATCATGATGCCATCATGTGATGTGATCTTCTAAAGTTACAGTTTTTAACTGCTGTGCTTGTCAATCGGAACCAGGAGTAAAGTCATCACACAACAAAATCAGAAGATGATCAAGGCACAACAGCTAGAAAAATGTCAGCTGGGATGACACACATTGGGCTAGATCTTCTGGAATCGCAAAGGGAAAGGAGATCTTTCTCCTCTGTCCAACAGTTCTCTATTAAATCCTCCAAAATAAAATCACTCTTGGTATCAGAAAAGCTCAGGTTCCTGCATTTCTCATGTCAGCATCAGCAGTCCCCTTGGGACCTGTTCTGTACACACACACAGTTCAGTCATTTACAGGAGTGACAACCGCATTCTACTAGGGTCATTGACGTATAAGGATTTTCAACAAGCAAATTTTGCAAATGCAAAAACTAATAATATCTTTTGTAATTGTTCAAACAATAAGAATGTTAAGAATTTTTAATTCATATTACAATTTTAAATTAAGTAATTTTATTGTTTTTTTTTCAGCTTGATGAACTGGTGCGACCATGATTTATATTAAAATCCATTAATTCCCTTAACATGCTTAACATTTCTTTAACATGTTTTCTGTAATTGAAGTGTTTAGAAACAAAATAGTTGCATTTCTTTTGTTTTTTTGCAAATAACGTGTTTGTTCTATAATTCTACAGTTAACCCAAATTAGTTGACTTTGCTAGAAATTTGCGTGGAAACCCGTTATTAGTTTTTACAAATCTAAAACTAAACGGGTTAAGCTATATAAACATAAAAATGTTAGTGGGTGCAGTAGACAAATCAGCTTTGTATTAGTAGTCTTTACTTAAAACCATTAGTTCACGCTATTGTTTTTTGGTGTACAATTGATATAAAAAAATCTTATTGAATATTAATTCTAATTACTGATAAATGTAATATTACTTAATGTCTTATAATTAAGAAATAATACTAGTTAAACAAAAACGAACCGCATTCCAGTGTTTTTATTGCTCATAAAAACAGGCAGTACAGTGTATTCATCACTTTTTTTGACAAGCAATTCTTGTTTGCTAGTCAACAACTGTACAAATTGCTTACAGTAACATGAACACATAGTATTCAACAATATGCCATATCCCTCTGAATGACTAAACATGCATTGGATGAACTGGAATGTGTTCTTTATTGGTTTGGGGTAGTTTAGATGAAGTGCATACGTAAGTCCAAAGAGAAGGCACATAGCCTTTGTCAAGTCTTTAATGCTTTCCATCACAACTTTTCCCCCGATGACCATCTTAAATGAGGCTGGAGTGAAAGGCAGAGAGGATGAAGACACATGGAGTCTTGGAACACATGGTCATCAGCAGAGTCCTAACAGAACACATTCAAGACATTAGTCATTAAATAACTATTAATTATAGTTGGTTATTGGTTTTATGACTGTTTTTTCAACTCTTCATTCAGTAATATTGCAAAATGTTTTTACACTTTTATTTTATTTTATTTTAACATACTATAAAATGTAATTAATTTCTCATTAATTTCTAATTTCTTTCAAATTTATCATATTAGAATGATTTCTGAAAGATCATGTGACTCTTAAGACTGACGTAACAGCTGATGAAAATTAAGCTTTGCTTCACAAATAATTCAAACATTGTAAAAACAATTTGCAATATTACTTATTTTTTCTGTATTTTTGATCAAGTAAATATAGCTTTGGTGAGCATTAGATACTTCTTCAAAAAGCATTACACGTCTTACTGACCCCAAACTTTTGACCGGTACCCCCAAACCTATAGGACAGTTCATCATCAAAACAGAAATAGACTTTTCTTTCTTTTGATTCACATTAATTTATTTTATGATGCCCTCATGACCTTTTTAATTTTAATTTGCAGTTTAAGGTAGAGAAAGAGATGCCTCAAGCTTAAAAACAAATAACTTTTGAAATTAAAGTGTGTTATTTATATAAAAAGTCTTATGGGTTTTGACTGACATGTAAATGCAAGTAAATGATAATTTTAGAAAAGGGGTTGAATGATCTTTCAATGTTCAATGGTTTAAGTTTAATGGTTATGTTTATCACATACAAATATTATGAATTAATAAAATCAATTTGCAGTTTGGTGCAAGATACCCTTGGAGAATATAAGTTACTTACAAAGCATGGTTTAAAGAAGTCAGAGCACCCGCCCCTTTCCTCCTGGATGCCTCAAGTGCCCTTTTCTTGTTTTTTTTTTTTTTGTGTACGTGTGTATGGAACCCTGTCTTTGCCCCACAACAAAAAGATGCAACTATTAATCGCAATTGTTCTAAATAAACGGATCTGGCTCACATCAGTCACATGACTGCCATTAACCAATGCTGGCTGGTGAGGGCAGAGCCTGCTGTTATGAGCCAGTACGACTTCTGCACCCGGTGCATCATGGGTATTTCGTTAGAGTTTACTTATGTTTGTGTCATTTAAGCAAGACTGTTGCGTTTTTGTATTAGTGATATTATGTGTGTTTATGTTCAAGTTAGATTGGGGGGTTCTGGTTCATTTGCAGCCCTTTTATATAAAAGTGTAGAGTTACCATCATGGAGAGAGGTGTGTAGGGGAGTGACTTGTTGATATTGCCTTTTGTTCTTAAAGAGCTAAGTTACATATTAGAATTGTCATGAAGGTAAGTTGCTGCTGTTTAGCCTACTCTCTGTACTCTATATTTTATTTTGAGCACCTGCCCCGTTAAACATCTCTGCACGGCCTTGGTTATATCTAAACCAGAACTGATGGAAAAAAAGCCTCTATCTGCACATTAACACTTTGTCATCTTTTTGAAGTTCAACATCGGTCCATATTTTGGGTTAGCACTTTTTTTCAGAAAGATATCTGCAGATAATACTCTTTATAAACTCACCGATTCACGATTAAGATTAACCGATCTCTGGAGGCAGCTGCAGCTCTCTGCTCACGTGACCTGCTTAAAAAAGCCCCTCCCCCTTTTCAAAAACGTAACATACTGAGTGATGTCTTCTTAACTTGATTAATGTAGTCAACTATTTATCTAAATAGTGCAAACAACTACTATTTTTTAGCAGTGACAACTTTTAAAAAAAAAACAATAAAGAATATGTAATGACTGCTTACATTTTTTAGTTAAGACAAAATCCGGGCTAAGAGTGTAGTTAGCAGATTTATTTTCTCTGCAAATTGCATAAAACTGATTAAAAAGTTTTAAAAATACCATTTACTTAAGCATATTGTGGCAGTGATTCCTATTTCAGCCACATGAATTATATATCTATTTTTTTATTTAATACAGTTATTGCTGTTATTGGTCGCACTAGAATGATGAGTGGTCGCTCCAAATGACACAAAGACCTTACATCTATTTAAAGAGATCTTATACAAAAAAATAACAGATTTAAACTTTTTACTTTTTATTCAAATTTCACAGAAATTTCATTAACACAAACATTAATAAACATTTTATAAAACATTTTAAGTAAACATTCTTTATAAAACATCACAAATACTTTTTGATCGGAACAATCATGTATCAGTATGACAACGATTAGTATGATCATAACTAAACATCTTCAAACATCAAACTAATTTGCCTAAAAGTCACTTGCCTTCAGATGTAATGTAACAGTACAACTGATGAACAAACAAAAACTGAGGGGTATTTGCAGAACATGGCACTAGATGACAGCACGAATGTCATTCTGTCTCTCTAGCATCTCACTTGACTTGACATATGGAATCTTTCCCTGCAGTTTTCTTCTCTGGTAGCTGAAACAGTAGCCAAGTTTCCGTCCAGTTTTTACACTGTTTTGTTATCGACAAAGAGAATTTGCGGGGGAAAAGTGCGAAATTTTGTTTCCATCCAACTGGCCTTTTATCGATAAAATGGTGTGCGTGATGACGTCATCCTTAAAAAAACGAGCTGTCGCATAAGTTTTGGTGTATCGCAAAAAAACCTGCCCCTGCTGTTTCCATACATAATTTCCCCTATTGCGCGAATCATATGCAAATAGTCTGTTCTTAATCCATTTGGGGGGAAAAAAACATGGCCCATTATTAAATTGTTGTTGTTTTCCTGATTAAATTTTATTAGACTATATTAGAAATAGGAATGTTAATTTAGGCTATTTTATTATTAACCGACCAGATTATGCTAAATTACAAGAAAATTAAATCGAATTGATATGCGGCTGTGACCCATTGAAAATAGAATAATTTGTTTCCAGGGATTAATTTTATATGTGCAAAAAGCAGCATAAACAGAACGCGATGATTCCCATAACGCACAGAGCTTGTGCGAGAGAAAAACATAAGCTATAAAAAGAAAAAAAGGCTCATATGCCAAATATCAATATTTTTGTAAATAAATAATAAATTAACAAAACGAAGAAGAAAAAACCCTGCAACAAGTAGCAGCCTATGTGCTGAATTTCAGTTCGTTCTTGTGAGGCGCTCTTGAAAGCATCCAATTATTTACAGAAGCACGACAGTTTTTATTGTGAATGTATACAAATAAAATAAATATTTTGAATAATTTCGAATAATGTCTTATTCTTGAAGGAGTAAGTAAGCTGTTTCTATTTTTATAAGAGGAAAAAAATCAAGTGTTCTTGCCGGCGCCGCGCGCATTAACGCATTAAACTACCAACTAATATCCTGGGCAAAATTAAGCCTAATAAATTTGAACTTTTAAAGTATTAAAAGGAAACATCAAATTAAGATATTTTTGTTTGAGAAGTAACTCATCCTTTTACCATATACAATTTTAGATGCAATAATATGAATGATTCAATGCGCTTTTGAAGGTGCTTTGACGCGAGCAACACCATAAACGCAGACGCTGCCAATAGGCTAATTCTGTCATGTGACACTACATTTGTTTGCGTTAAAGCCCTTTTACTCGACAAAAGGTGTTTCCAAAGTAGTATCGATATAGAATTTATGCGCTGAAGTTGACATTTACAAAATGTTATCGATAATTAGCATTTCCATATTTTTTCGCAAAAATGCCTTGGATGGAAACTTAGCTAGTAATGTAATGTAGCATCATGCCATAAATTAGGCATGATGTGTCTAGTCTATTTTACTGACCGGTGCATGAATACGTTGCCAAAAAAAAAACATTTTTCTCCAGTTAATGAAAAATACACACAAGCAACTTCATAATGCTTTATTTATAGTTTTAATAATAATTAATAAATAAAAATACTCTTTACCTTTCTCTTCTTCTAGCAAGGTACTCTTCTCTTGCTGCTGGGTCAGAATTAACATGCTGCCTATGGCAATATTTTTTTTCCTTGCTCGCCAGTGGCATCTGGTAAAATCAATTAAAAGTGAAATGAACTGAAAGTACATGCTTTTGCCCTCATATTGTACACTGAGGAAATATAAACCATCTAAAATATAGATGTTTAAAAAATTACCCAAATTGCATAAACTCTATTCCAAATTAGACTGGAATGAAGTACTTTATGTATTTAACCCATTAATTGAATTTAAATTAGAAAACCTAGAAAATATTTCCATCATGAAAAACACTCTGCAGTGGTAGCACCACATGATATTTGGTCGCACCGCATGATGTTTTCAAATTCATTTAAAATTTACAGGCACATAACCACCTAAAAAAATAAGCTAGCTTTTCCAAAAAATGCTACTATGAAATTTACTATGAAACATTGCTTGAAATGAGGCTGTCATGTGATCTGTGGAAACAAAGCTTCGTTACCTCACTGACATGTCACGCCTGGCTCAAACACAAAGCGAGTCGAGTGCGCTGTCCCATTCCCGCTATCCATATCAATATAATTATTATATTCAATGTCACGCCGATATGAACATTATTATTATTAATTTTATATTTTCTGAGGTGTTTTATTGCTTAATGTAATGTTTAGGTCCGTGTAGATGCGGGCAGGTTACAAGGCAAAGACGAGGAGACTAGAAATGCTTAACTATTTAATAATAAAACAAAAAGCTGACGGAGCAGCAAAACAGGTAACACTCTCACACGAACGACATCACTTTACTTTAACACTCGATAGACAGAAC
>JAUMHP010000239.1:333612-345602 GCA_032361065.1 Enteromius trimaculatus | reverse complement strand
TTTTTTACTTTTTAAATATACTTCCAAATGTATTTAAGGTATAATTTTACGGTAAATACAATTATGGATCAAATAGCCTTCCCCATATGAAAACTAAATTCATGTAACTATATATTTGAAAATACATAGTGTAGCTTTTGTCATACATGCAATTTAAATTTTAAATCCCTTTAGATCTTTACATTTGTTTTTGTTGTTTGTTTGTTTGTTTTTTCATCCTTATTCTTATTAATCTCTCACTAAGACTAATTTACCTTTGCGCAATAAAACAACTTGCAATAAATCTTGCCATGGCTTTACATGAACAGTATTTGCATTACTTTTTCAAACAGCAGAGGGCAGCAGATCTCACAATAAAGGGCTGCGCATGTCAGGCTGTACCGAAAGAACCCAGAGTTCCTCAGAAGACGAGCACGTGCGACTGGCTTGAAATCACAACACTGTCAGCACAATTATGATAACATTAGTTCGTTCTGGAACAGGCAAAGTTCTCTAAAACACAATTAATTAATTATTTTCTACCCATTCCTAAAATGTCCTTAAATTTATCTGACGCTTCACAAGTTCTCCATTCTCCAGATAGACCTCCTACAGGCCATGGCCAAATCACAGCTGTGCTGATATTGAGAACACCAGCACTCTCTCACTCACGTGTTAATGTGCCTTTTCAATTGCAAATGCTTCTCACAAATGCCTCTACCATTTGCGAAAGCTGCCAGAACGACTGACAAGCCTCGCGGTCACACCTGTTGGCAGAGCAGCTGGATAGACTTTTGCCTCAATACATTTAGGGCAAACGGAAGCCGTAGGAAACCAGGTTAACAGCATGAGGCTAAATGTTGAACTGTGAGCAGGCCTGTCCTGTGATTGTTTGCTTTCTTAGTAGGGGTTAGAACAAACCATAATCGAAATGTTGGAGCAAGCAAGACAAAATAACATAAAACGAAAGTGTGTCAGTGATGTTAAAGGAGAAAGTTTTTCTTTAAAAAAATAAATATATGTAATTTTCAAGTAAGTGCGTTGTGACTGTTAAATATGGTGCTATAAATAGTTCTTTCGATACGTATGTAAGTATTACACCATTTCCACTGAGTGATTCAGAGACCACCTCCATCCCCCAGTAACATCCTGTTTCCAGAAACGAGCCAGCACTTGGAGGAAAAGATTACCCTGAAGCCAGCTGGTCAAACATGACTGACCAAATGTCTTGAGATGTGTTCCTATAGAAACAAGAAGCCACTTATGTCATCCAACATATACTAAAAGTAAATTGAAATACCTTGCTAGAATGTAGGCTACTTGTTTCAGCTGCTAAAATGACAAATATTGTGTCAGCAACAGGTTTGGAGTGAAAAATACTAATTGGTGTTTGCGCTTTCATACAAACAGCATTGTGTGGGAGGCCGACATCTTAAGATGACACACACCCCAAGAAAAAAAAAAAAAGAGAAAAAAAAAAACATAGTTTTTTAATTTATTTGTTTTAAATACATTTTCTATAAAAAAAATAATAATAATTTGAAAGATTTACATTTTTAATTATGTCACTGCAGAATTCAAAGTGTAATTCAATATAGTATATTAATAAATTAAATATTTTACATTTTACACAATGCAGTATAGCCTAATGTAAATAATTTGTGTAATATATGTATTCAGCAGGCTTTAAAGAGGCAATGTACTGAAGTGTGAGGGAGGCTACTGTAATGTGTGTGGAAAACAAGGAGAAAAAAAACCCCCAAAACGTTCCTTTACTGCGCAGACATGATATTACCCATCACAAATATTTCAGAACATACTTCTCATAAATATGTGCAAAACATATCTTCATATATAGGCTATTTTCTTCAACGTCTTTCAAATATGGGTAAAGTGTGCTGCCAAATATACTGACAAGCATGATTTCTAAAATATATTCACTAAAATATACTCACATATAAATAGAATGTCATTTCTATTGCATGTCCTGTATTTAAATATATTAGGCTACATATTTATTAACTTATAAACTTTTGAATGCAACAAATAATAATACTTTACATGCTTTAGTTTAAATATAAGTGTATTTAACATAGTTACCTAATGCACTTTGTAAATATGGACTTAAATGTGTTAAAAAATGGTGTACTCTCTTTATTATCTTTATGTACAGTTAATAAAAAAAAAAGATTGTTTTAAAGATTTAAAGTACACTACAAGTGCACATTCAATACAGTCAGCACACTTTCACAACGCAATACATTAAAAGAACGACGGAACACGTGTTTCAAACATATGGTTTCAAGGACATTTCGCGTGAAATATTTTACAGTAATATTGTATATTGTAGTCACTATGGTTACTGTTTTGAAGGCCTGCCGTCATGTCTGCATCGAGTGTTTTGATTCTCTCCTCACTCGATTAGTTCAGCCTGACGCAGTGTCATAAGCAGCAAACATTCCTCGCGCAGCTGAGAGTGAGTGAGCGTACAGGGACATGATATCGACTGTCAGTGCTGCTCTTCCGCGCACACAACATGGGCTCAACCGCCCATACCACCGAAAGCAGAGCCCCAGCTTCACTGCAAAGCCCCGGACTCGGTTCTGTGTCGTGGATCGCGTGTATTGTTGAGATATTTGAGGTGTAAAATGTGGGTGATGGTGCTGTGGACTCAGGACAAGATGGCAGCAGTATGAGACACACACATCTACATGCTGTGAGTTCAGTCGAAGTGTGTAAAATGATCGGAGAAGACCTGGATTGTATCTACTGTTAGTCCGTGTGAAAGGTGAGACATTTTAATCGGAACGATTTTGTTTTTCTGTTGATCGTTGTCTGTCTGTGGAACGGTCAAAACCGAAACGGATGACCACATCGGCTGTGTGTCAAATCAGAGTGAGCTTCCTGCGTAGACTTGTTTTGGGCATCAAAGACGCGTTGCATAGTGCGATTATTAACTATGACAATGCGAATGTTTTTGTATCTTCGTTTATTTATAGAGATCGTTCTCATGCATCCCGTGTAACGTTTTTTTCCCCTAAGATTTGACACAGTCAGTTGAGATCCAGCCTAACTTTGGTATGGAGCTAGTAAAGATAGATAGTCGTGTATGCAAATGCGTATAATATGTGCTTGTCATTTTGAAGCAGTTCAGTTTGTGTTAATTAGTTGCACTTGTATTGATGCATTAATAATATTTAGTCAAATTCTGTTGTTATGTAATGAAAGTTACTGTGGCGTGCTACTGCTCCAGCAGTTTTAAGACCAAGAAGTCTTTAACGACCCAGATATTTCTCAGCTTTTGAGGAGATCAAGAGTTTATTAGAGGTTACTGTGAAAAAGTGGCAAACGGTAAGTAAATAAAAGTTAGTAATGATAAAATATAAGAAAAGCTCTTGTCCTCAACAGAGTGCATAGGGCGCTTTTTAAAAGGGCTAATTGAAGTTGTTTTGAAGCAGCATGCATCTGCAGTAGAATAGGTCAAGGGTTAAATAAAAATAGACTCGTTTACTACACTTGAGAAAAACGAATTGTGGAGTGTTAACACTACATGAAGTGCTTTGCCAGGTTTTTTTTTTTATTATTAAAATGAGGGTGGGTTTGTTCAAATAAAATGTAAACACATAATGATGATTGCTTTGACAGTAGGAATTAAAGGAGTAATTCACCACAAAATTAGGATACTTGTGTATTTCATGTCAGATAGGCCTACCCCTCACTGTGGAACAACATTTTTGTTGTAAATCTCTGTATGCGCAATTTCTTAAAAAATAGGCTACCTTGTTTTGTGTTTTGCGGAAAAAAAGTTATACAGGTTTAAAAATTAAATGTAAGTAAATGATGACAGAACTATCTTTTTAACAACCCACTTCTCCTTTAATGACAACTTAAAATATGGTGCTTGCTCATGCAAATGGACAGGAAATTCTCCATAAATCACTTCACGTGTTCCACGGAAGAATGAAGGTAATATTGGTTTAAAACGGAATGGCGATGAATAAATGATGGCGTTTTTTATTTTAGAGCTGAACTTTTGAGTTTTTGTAATTTGCTAGTCGTCGTGTTAAGGCGACCCTAGAGACAGGCAGAGCGTTTTATCTTTCTTGTTGTGCGGTGGGCAAGGCTGTTTTTACCAGCAGGGCTTTGCTTTTTCTGAAGAATGAGCTCATTTAGTGGCGGGGGAAGTTCAATAGAGGAGTCACACGATAGCCTGGCTGCCATTTGAGTTCTGCTGAGTGCAGAGACATGTCCACACCAACCTGTGTTACTCGCTGTGGCGAGGCTTGCGACCGAAATAGACCTGACTACAGTATGTGCCGTGACTCCACGGAATTTACATTTTAAGAGGTGGCTCAGAAGGGTGTTTTTTTGTTGTTGTTTTCCTGTAACCCCGCCTGTACTGTGTCGTTTTTAAATATGCTTTATGGCCTTGCTTTCTTGTGCATGCATTTAGTTCCGATCACTTATTGCCTTGCTTTTTGACCCCTGATATGAGATTCAGCTCCTCCCACCATAAAGTAACACAAACATGCTGTTAACGGAGTTGCTCCCATTTTTTTTTAGTTGAAGAAGGTATCGTTCATATTATTCCAAATCTGCTTTACTTGGAATTTTGAAGAATGTTAATACAATGAATGATTTTCCTACTGTTTTTCATATTCATATTTATTCAGTTGTATTTCCTTTAAGTCCTTTCCCTGAAATCTTTGGAAGTTTCTTGAGCTGCTTCGTTATTTGTGCTCATCAAGTATCACAGTTATTGTCACTTCATCTGGGGCTAGGGATTTGAACAGATGCATACTTTTGATAGTGCATACTACAGACATCAACCCTTAACATTCCTTGAAATTGTGAAGTCAGGCCTACATGTCAGTGTTGTCAAACTAATTAAATGTAATAAATCACATAATATGTGTACTGTATTGTTAGCGTGAATACACACATATGGTATATGTTTTAAAAATATTGACACATATTTACGCGCATATTATTTATTTACAAAAAATATATGTAATATTTAAACACAACATTGTTCTTAAATAGATGCATTTGTGTGTATACGAAATATATATGAAATGTAAACAACAACAACATCAAAACGTTTACTTGTTAAGGCTACATAAACTTTAAGTATTTATGATTAATCAGTCAAAAGCACTACCTGAGATATACGTTTGGCTACACTTTAGTTCGGGGACCAATTCTCACTGTAGCTACCTACTGTATTAACTATGACTTTCGCCTCCATAACATCCTAATTAGCTGCTTATTAATAGTTAGTAATGCAATTGTTGATTCAAGGTATGGAATGTGTTTATGCGACCTGAAGTATGGTTACAAAATAAGGTTTTGATAGCGCTTTAAAGACACTTCAGCTAATATGCTAGTAATGTGCATGCTGAAAGAGCTAGTTAAAAGTGAGAATTGGTCTCTAAAGGGTTAAACCGTAATTGTGATCTAAAATGATGAAGTTTAATAATAAAACCTTCATGATATTAGCTATCAAGCATATTTATGGTCCTGCTTTTGACAGCTCCGTTATATTGCTCACTTCTAGAATGCTGTAAACAACCAACTAGTGTGGTTTATATTTATCGCGGTTAACAAATGTATTAGTTTGCTAAATTGTCAGTCGCTTTTAGGTGAAGCCTCATTTGTGTGACATAAACACGCTCACGTGTCACACTGCAGCTGTCTCGTGAACATGATACACAGCCTTTTCAGAGTCTCTCGTGTTTGTCACATCGACCCTCTTCTGTTACCTGACTGGTTCCACAAGCAGGGATGTTCCTCGGTGTTAAACTAAACTTTGAACCGCATTCATTTACATTATTGTTTAGCTAGATCTTTAAACAGGCCTTTTAAATTACTGTAGAGGTGGAAATGATGGCAAGCTGATTTTCAAATGAAGAACTAGTGAATGATTACACAGTGTGCTAACTAGATGTGAGTGCAACACAAGATTAATGGTAATCAAAGTCTTTGTCCTAACTAGCCGTTGCAGCGATAAGTGATGAGCAGCAGAGGCTTCTATTTTTAGAATGGATTCCGTTTAAGAACATTCAAAGCATATGTCCAGTGCCACTGACAATCTCATGTACTGATTATTTTGTTGTGTAATGTTAAAAAGGTTGAATTTCAGTTTAGTTTCTGTATACGTATATCAATGTGCATTACTTTAATAGCTAAAATGCATGGAAACGACAATGGATAGCAGTTTATTCCATGTCTCTGAATGGGGTACTCTATGTATTTTTAATCATGTTAAAAATAATGTTGATAATGTGTAATGTTTATATTCTTGCTGCAGGGTTGGGGGATATAGCAAAAAAAAAAAAAATATATATATATATATTATTAGTATGTATGTGTGTGTGTGTGTGTTATATTATATTATATTATATTATAATATATATATATATATATAATATTAATATTATCAGATTAATATTATAATATTATTATAACTCAGAAATACCGTGTATTTTTCTCTGATCTCGAAAGCAGATGATTCATTTGGGTTTTCCCACAAATTGCCAAGGTTTTAATGTGGTAAGGGTGTGTAAAAGTCAGGCATCTTGGAAAATTGTGCTATGTGAACACACTAGAAAGTGAGATGGAGTACAGTGATTTAACTGCTGAATACATTGTTGTTTGAATTATTTTTCCACTTATTTTTTTTTTTTTAATTGGAATACAGACTTTTGTAAATAGCCATTTGCGTTTTCCTTGAAAACAGTGGAATTTGTTAATTGTAACTTCCTCTTCTCTTTCCCCTAGTTTTACTTTTTTATTTTTCTCACGGAGGAACAATATTTATTTATTTTTTACCCAACATGCTGAAAGCCCATCAGAAAATGAGATATGATGTCCCCACCATAATTAGACCTTGACCTTCTTTATGGGTTTTTTATTATCTTTTATTTGTTTTTGTTTTTTTCTTTATCCATCAGGCCAGTTATGACCAAACTCTGTCTGAATTGCATGACTCTGTCAGTTTAATCACATGGTCATCAGAAAAGTTCAGACTTCGTAGACTTAGATGGTAGATTTAAGTATTCTTATGGATGGATCAGATCAAGGCTGCGTTCTCCGAAACCACCTTAACGCTACGTCGTTCTTAAGTTGTACCTTAAGACGTACCTCATCGTTAACGCCTGTTTTCCGAAACCTTCTTAGTTAAGTATACCTTCTGTAAGTCATTCGTTCGTAAGGTTGGTCTGGAGCGCTCTTGGCTATACGTGACCACCAATAGCCTTTTTACATTGCAGTTTAACTACACATAGAACATTTTAAATGAACATTTAAAATAAATCTGATTTAGTATTAAATTTACATTTTTACTTTATTTAAAATTTTATAGCCTACACCAAGTTAATTTTTTTAATTACTATCCTAAGGCACATGATCTGGCGAACCATTTGACAGAAAAGGCTTAAGAGCCTATATACCTGTAAAGAAAGATGAGTTGACACACACTTCATAGCTACGGCAGCACTTGCAAAATCGTGCCTTTTTTTTTTTTTTTTTTTTTTTTTTACGAATCACGTCCCACTGCCTCGATGGGCAGGAACCAGACGCTGCCCATTTCACGGCTATGCATTACCAGATTTCTTTCTTTTTTTTATAATTAACATTTACACTCAATAAGTTGCATTCTGTTGTATAATGCACTTCAGTACTGAGGCCGACGCTAATAATGTGATATGGCTGGTAGGTCGGCATATGAACTGCACCACACTTATGGCAGTGAGGGTGTGGGATTGCACACTTGCTAAATTATAAACGCATAAACGTATTTATTTCTGCGTGTAAATATTTAAATGAGCCTCGATAAATTTAGTTCAAACTATTGCTAAAACGCTTCTTTATAAAGAACATTGTTTTCTCAATACTTTTCCTATACCGCTGTGAAGGAAAGAGCGCACAATCGATCATCGAGGCATCGATATCAATGGACAGCACCTGCTAAGGTCACACTTAAGAAGGTTTACCTTAAGTAACAACCTAAGGTATAGTTCGGAGAACACAAGTAGGAAAGGTATAACTGTAGTAAAGGTGTACATTTTGAGTCTTCGTAGAGCGCTAAGAGACAATGTAGAACGCAGCCCAAGACAAATAGTACTGTTATAGATCAGAATGTTCTTCAAAATCTGTGCATAGTATAGGGTACATCAGTGGGTTTGCAGGGGCATGTTTAGAATTGTGGGGGCCCTAAGCAAGTGGTTCTTGGGGGTCCCCCTCAGTAAAACTCGAACTTCAGTGGGGTGCACTATTGGGTGATTGATTTTGCCATTGAAAGCAGCTGTAAAGTGGAGTTTATTTCTTAGGATAGGGTTTTAGATTAATATTAGTTTTGTTTATAATTTTTTTTAGATATGTACTAACCGTTAATGAATTTGGGATGACAAAATTTAGATGTTTATTTGGGAAAAATTTCACATCAGAAGTAATTTTGTTAAACTGCCATGTTTAAATACTGTTACCTTCAGTGTTGAGGAATAAGTTACTAAAATTAACAACGCTGATAATTTTTGTGGCCAAGGTAGCAGGTTAGTGTGACTGAACACTACAGTATGTCACTGTTTTTGTGTCACAAAGCCGCAGTTATGAAATGCATTGTTTTAATGTGCCAGGAAATTAGGAGTTGTTTCAGATAATTGTAAACGGGAGATAAATAAATACATTCAGCTGGTTTCGGTTTCGTTCATACAGACATAATTCTTTTCAGCAGCAACATTTTTATGGGTTATTTATTCATTTTAGTTTCTCTGCTCGGATTGGCCTGTCTGTTCTAATGTGGTGATTTCTCATAATAAACCCTCACCCTATGTTCTCACTTCACTTGGCTGTTTGCACTCTGTAGAAAAGGTGCTCTTGAGATTTTAAGTGTGCTTCAGGCCTTAATTAGAGTTGGACAAGCCACAACTTTTGCACAGGATGCCAGCCAAATGAATGTGAAATTGGCAGCGTCTTTTTAAAATTGTGGTCATATGTTGGCCTGTTACAGAAAGCACTCTCTTATCTTGTTCCCTTTTCTTAACATTTTTTTTCTAATGTGCAAATCAAAAGTGGGTTTGACCCTAGAGTAAAGTAAAAATAATTGCATTACATTAGTACCACAACTCATCAAGAGACAGCAATTTGCTTTACTACATGGAAGTCATTGTCCTTTCTCAATTGTATATTTATTGAAAATAGAGAAGTTATGCAAGCACAGATGATACTGTACCCCCCCAGTAATGCTCATTTTGACATAACCGTTGCCTAGAGACTTCGATTCATGGAAACCAATATGAAAAGGTCATTTGAACCTGTGAGAAGTTAGTTGTTTCCCTTTACGGCATTTATTGGAAGAAGGGTTGGTAGCTGTTGGGAGGGAGGAACTCAACCTTCTGCTGCAGAGTCATTATCTTGGCTTGTCATTGGCTGCTCAAGGCAGCCTGCTGTTTGCTGATGTAGCATAGGGGCAAAGGTCAAGTATGATGTCAGCCTGATGATGCAAGCCAATGCACACAGCAGGACAAGATGTTTACACTTAGTTAATGGACACCTGTGATGTCACACAACAAACTTAGGAAAACACCTCTACAGACATTAATCATTTTGTAAGTTAGTGTTGAATAGAGATCATAGATTTGACCTATCAAGGAATTTGAGAGTTAATCATTCTTAATGTCAGTGTTTCTTTGAAAATGTTCAAATCTTACAATGTATAATTTAATTGGTTGAAAGTGTAACATGATCTGTATGGTTTTCTTGTGTTCACAGGTATGGCCTCACAAGTCTTGGTCTACCCACCACATGTTTTTCAAACTCAGACAAGTGCCTTTTGTAGTGTGAAGAAACTCAAAGTTGAGCCCAGTAACTGTGTTTACCATGATAGGGCCTACCCACAGACTTACTTGAATGGTAGAACCCTTGGCATCGCTTACCCGTCGAAAATCACTGCTTCGTTTAAGACACGAGATTCTGTAATCGGCAGACACCGAGGACAGGAGTTTCCATTGCAAACGGCTGCTGTACGCGGTGTGCGACGTCAGCATACCACCACAGCGGCGCAGCAGGAAAAAGGGGGTGTCGCCTCTCAGGATAAGGAGCCGGAGCACCAGGAAAAAGAAAAGGGTTGCAGCAGTGGAGCTACAGGGGCAGTTGGAAGGGGTTGGGGAGAGGGTAGCGACAGTCAAGAAGGAGGAGGAGGTGGAGGACAGGGTGAAGGGGACAAAGGTGGTGGAGGACAGGACGAGGGTGACCGGGAAGACTGTGGAGTTTTTAACTTGCAAGACAGCTCCCACAGATGCGGGCTGAAACGTAAGAGCGGGGAGCTGGAGAACTTGGGGAGCGCCATGCAGATTGTAGAGGACCTGTCAATGTTACCTGCAATGTTGCAATCAAATTTGGGAAACCCGCCAGTTGCGGTCCCAGCGACAGTCGGTGGAGGGCCTGCAAAGCAAGGAAATTCCGGAAACGGGGATGGAGACTACCAGCTGGTGCAGCACGAGTTGCTTTGCTCTTTGAAGAACACCTATGAGGTCTTAGACTTCCTCGGCCGTGGTACTTTCGGCCAGGTAGTGAAATGCTGGAAACGAGGCGCCAATGAGATTGTGGCGGTGAAGATCCTCAAGAATCATCCATCATATGCACGACAGGGCCAGATTGAAGTAGGCATCCTGGCACGCCTCAGCAGCGAGAATGCAGATGAGCATAATCTGGTGCGAGCTTTCGAGTGTTTCCAGCACCGCAGCCACACCTGCCTCGTGTTTGAGATGCTGGAGCAAAACCTGTATGACTTTCTCAAGCAGAATAAATTCAGCCCGCTACCTTTGAAAGTGATCCGTCCCATTCTTCAGCAGGTGGCCACAGCGTTAAAAAAGCTAAAGGCCATGGGACTGATCCACGCGGACCTGAAGCCTGAGAACATCATGCTGGTGGACCCTGTACGGCAGCCCTACCGGGTGAAAGTCATAGACTTTGGCTCAGCCAGTCACGTCTCCAAAGCCGTCTGCTCAACGTACCTCCAGTCACGGTACTATAGGTATGTACAAGCAAAACTCACGTTCAGTATGGCAGGTGATTAATTTAAATTGGAATGCGATATTGCATAACTTGTCAGTGGTTTTTCTGCTCTGTGTGTTAACTGCCGTTCCATTCGAAAAAACAGGTGATTGAGATTTATCGTAATCAAGGAACTGCCTTTACTGACTACATGCGCATGATTGTCCCATGCAAAATATTGCCCAGTCCTAAATTGGTCATGATTAGAGGTCAACCAATTGATCAGTTTTGCCAAATAACGATACTTGATTGCTGGAACTATTGGTTATTGGCATACATTCATACTGGGTTGCATCTGTTGTTGATATTGCTGAGGATCTGCTGTCGTTACACAGTAGGAGAGCGTCCTCTACAGGCGAAATGACACCTTGTGCTTTGCTTTAACGCATGAGACCTAGTTTTGAAACGTAAAATGTTTTCAGCTTGTCTACTTTCGACCACGTTCAGTGTAGAGTAGGGGTGTAACGATAAATTGATTCATCTAATGAATCATAATTCTCCTGATATTGTGTAGTTTGTCAGTGATCTACGGCTTTTTTTTTTTATTAACTGCTGCTCCATTTGAAAACCGGTGATGGAGATTTACTGATGAGTTGGGCTTGAATTTATTGTGTCATATATTACCCAGCCCTAGTTCCGAATAAATTCTAAAGAGAGAATTATGATGCATTAGGAATATCAGAGAATCAATCCATTTATCGATTTATTGTTACACCCCTAATCCACAGGTGGCGAAAAAACGAAATTAAAGGAGAAGTTCACTTTTAAAAAAAGTAAATAATAATTTACTCACCCCCATGTCATACAAGATGTCTTTCTTTCTTCAGTCGAAAAGAAATTAATGTTTTTGACGAAAACATTCCAGACCCAAACGTCCAAATGACAGTTCAAGGTCCAAATGACAGTTTCAGTGCAGCTTTAAACGATACCAGACGATGAATAAGGGTCTTATCTAG
>JAUMHP010000239.1:317752-333512 GCA_032361065.1 Enteromius trimaculatus | reverse complement strand
CATGGACATCTTGGATGACATGGGGGTGAGTAAATTATCAGCAAAAGTTTTTTCAAAAGTGAACTTCTCCTTTAATTGAATTAATTGAATTGCTGTGGTAGTGTAGACACACAATGCATTTGAATAACTGCCAACATGACTAAACATGTAATCGTTGTGGGACTTGTTGCTGGGAAGCACGGGATTTAAACGTTGCTGGGTTTAACTAATGTTAGAAAGTTTATTTTGAAGCGCTATTCGGCAAGCTCTTGCGACTAACTACAGAAACAAAAGCGGCTGCTCTCCTTGTCTTTTTCTGTTGTCTCATTTTGTGATCACATATGATAGTTGTGTTAGCTTGTTTAATTCACTGGATCGAAATAACTGGAAAAACCAATTTATAAACATGCACAGCACGCTGTGAAGCATCTTCGTTTGATAACACAAACAGCTGGACTGGGACATAATTGTAGTGCGCGTCATCCACACATAACCATGTGTTTAACTTTCTCACTGGAGTTCAGTCAAAAACAGAGGGACCCGCATCTCAGTAGGATCAGGACAGAAGTGGTCAAAAGTGGAAAGATACACAATTAAATGACATATGGGAACAGTATCTGATCTACGAAAACGCATTAATACCGGGTGTAAACGGGGCCACTTACGTCATTTTTCAGTGAATTGCATTATATTTGCCCACATTGTTGTTGATGTGCATGACTTTTACAATATAAGTTGCATTTTTCAGTGAAATGTTCAAGAAATGTCTTTTTTGACTCCAATACAGTCTGCTTCATGTGGAGAGCTGTAAATACAGATTATTAATTACACATGTTTTGTTTGCTATGAATGCTACTCTCAATTTGCACTCTGATTGAGTTCAGCAGAGTTGTTTTGTTTGGTTGCAAAAAGTACTCGTATACACACAATTTCTTTTCACTAATAGATCACTGAAAAAAATTCTAAAATCGGTGTAAGCTATATAACTAAAATCCTTGTGGAATTATCAGCCAGGAAATAACACTGATGTAAAACAATTTCCCTTGTGTTCAAAATCTACACTGACCCTGTAGAAATATTTGACCCCACAATGCAACAGGCAGGGGCTAAACCAATTTTGTCACATTGCCATGGGAAAGGAAGTGTGTTTTTTTTACTTTGTACAATAGGATACAAACAAGTGGGAATGCGTGGGTTTTTAGAGAACAGTTGCATATTTTGGATGCAGGAAACTTTTAATAAACATTAAGATGTTGGAATGGTAACTAAATTTGTTTGTTTTTGCTTAAGGATTATTATGCTCCATCTTATTTCCTGATTGTATAAAAAAAAAAAAAAAAAAAAAAATGCCTTGAATGTCACCTTGATAGAGTGCCAAAATTAAAAATGTAGACGAAGAAAAAACACATTTACGTTGTATGGTTCTATTTGCAAACACGTCTGTCATGGATGATAAATCTGCTATAATTATTAGGTCAACCTTGATCTTTTTTAAAGTCTGGTAACAAACCCCCATCCATCTCTTTGTTACTTCACTCCAACTATCATTCAAAGAATAAATGTTGCCATGTTCAAATAGCGTTTTAAAGTATTTGATACTAGGAGTACATTTAGCAAATTGTGCCCATTTATCATCTCTAAACAAATCATGGTAAGTTTTACGATTTTCATAAAATTTTTTTGTAACACTTTTCAATGTCATTAAATCCAAAAGGAGAAATCGTGACTACGGATTCATTTTTCACACTGAAAAGGGTCATGCATTGTGGGACACATTTCAGTTGTAGTTGCATTGCACGTTTCAACAAATGTAGTAGGTCATTTCCTCATTAGATGCACATTCGGAGAGATTTCTTTATAAAAGCGCAATGCTTTGTTGATATTGTGAGTGCACGCAAATAAAAGCAGACCCTTTACAGTTGTGAGCAAAAAAGCTGAGGCAAAAAAAGCAAGTAAACGCGGTGGCTCCTCCATGTCCTGCAAAGTGATCTTTAGCCACACAAACTTAAATATAGTGCACATTTATCTCGGGTTAAACGTTGAAGGATAGGGCCTGAGCATCTCGAGCTAGAGCCTAAATTTGAGGCCCGTGCAGGCTCTAATCCAGATATTCTATGCACACACATAATTTATGCATTCTGCTGTGCCGCTGAAAAGCGCAACATAATATTCTGAATATAAGAATTGTGGAGGTTTCTGAAATTGGGTTCATTTTGACACATAATTACCCATTGCATGTTGAATGAAAATGTTTTTACCTGTTATAGCATCTGGGAGTGCTGTACTCATGTTCTACTATATCGATGTAGATTGTGTCATATTTGGAGTCTTATTTTCAGTCATGTCTCTAAATAAGTGAAACGTGACCATTCTGCCAGAAATCATGTCCATCTCAGTTGTATGATTCAACGCTAAACATGTTTTATCATGTAAGGGGATGTTTGCGATGGATAGACGTTTCAAGCTTTAAGAGTACAGTGGGAGGGTCCCAAAAATACCAAGCGAACGCAAAACACCATCATGGTAACACACAATACTTAAATGATGCAATAAACATTCATTAAACACCAGAAGATACATTAAACCCTAATGTACAAAAACAATCAAGAAACATGATTATGTAAACAGAAGTCTAATAAATGTGGAGTGTTGTGCAGTAAATTGTGGAAATATGAGTTTAAAGTTTTTGACTGTAAATTACACAGTTGATTTGTTTTTTTGTACTTCTAAAACCTGTAAAAATAACACAATTTTACTGTTTTTTTTTTTTGTTTGTTTTTCTTTCTTCGTCCACCTGTCTCCAACCTCTCAAATCAAACCTGCCCACGTCACGTGAAAGTGATCCTTGCTCACCCCTGTTTTTGCTGCTCTAGGGAGAGTTCTCTCAAACTCACAGCGGGGGTCGAGCACTGGAGCCCGCTGCCTAAAATTAGCCGATGGGAGGACGGCCAACTCAGTTTGACTTCTATAGATGGTGAAGTGCGCTGGCAGTCAAAGTGAAATAAGGCAGAGCAAAATACTAGAGATCCCTTCAGCGCTCAGTCAAGGTCACTGTCTTCCAGCGTCAGCTGTTTTGTTGCTTTTAGAAGCGGGAATATAGATAGACAGGAGTTTTCAAAGAGGGTGTGTTCCAGCAATCCTAGATATTTAGTTCCACACTTTTTGTTAGAAATGCTTCCAGAATTTGTATGAAATTTCCAAGCAATCAAATGAAACGTCCTGCATTTTAAATGCTTGTGATAATAATAAGACGTTTAAAAAAAATAAATAAGCTGCAAAAAGGATGAAACACTGGCTAATATTATTATTCAGACCTGCCATATCGTTCGTTTTAATATGAAGTGGTGAACTAAATGTCTGGAGCCACTGTTTGAGGTACAGATCAGGCTCTTGTCAAATTGGCATGAATGGACATGGACTTAGTATCCTTCTGACCCTGCTCTGTTTGAGTTGGAAACTTTGTCTCATCAATCATTTATCTGCTAACGTTGGCAACATTGCAAACAAGGGCAATCAAATTCTGTTCGGTAAGAGGAACGAGTAGGCTATGTTGTGTTTAATATTCTTTGTTCGCTGTCATTTCATTTATGTTGTATATAAAGGGTCGTATTTCTCCTGACATCACCTGCTCCTCTCTTTCTGTGACTTTAATTTTTATGTTTATCTTAATGCCTGATAAAGTAAAACCAATTTTGTGCATTGTCACAGAAAACAAACTAAAAAAGACATTCCAGACTGACCAGTCACAGTGTAGTATTTAAAGGATTCTTGATCTTGTTGTCAAGGCCTGTTTGAATGTCATATCAAAGAACAGCTCTCACCAAGAACAGAAGCAAAAAGTAGCATTGTTTCTGTTAAAGCACCTAGGCTTATGAGATATTGTGTTCTGAACAACTGTTATTAATACTTCAATAAAGCAAAGGACCTATAGGAATCACTGGACCATGGTGCTGCTGTGTTTGAGGGATAGATATGGGGAAAAGAATAATTGGTGGATTGAAGATTTTGTTAGACTATGCGCGGTGAACCATGGTCCCTCTGGGGGGGTCGGGGACTTGCCTCCCGGAAGAAAGAAAAATTTGAAAGCAAAATGAGGATATACAAACCCATTTAAGGGACCCGGTTGAAAAAAATAAGTAAATAAAAAAACTAAAATGTATTTTTATTTTAGTGTTTCAGTCCATATTATGTAGATGTTGTCCTCATTAGTATTATAGCTAAGATAGTAATATTACTGTTGAAGTACAACTCCTTTTGTGAAATAAATGTAAACCAAACATTTAATCAATTTAGCAATGAAAGTAACTTTAATTGTATGTAAATCTCAAGTTGACCGCTGAACCCTTGCCTCCATTGCTAATTTTACAGCTGTTATTAAAGGAACAATGTAACAAAAATAACCATCATGAAGACAGATATGGCGTATCATGAGATGCTCACATGAACACAGCCCCACGATCTATATGTGGCCATATGTTTTCGGGAATCACAACAGAAATGTGTTTGATATTGTTAGATTTCATTATTCTAATAATATTAAATATTATAACCTGTTTAACTGTATTTGTTTGTGTAAATAGATTTAAATGAAAATATGAATTTCCCGTTTTTTCCCGTGATTACTAATTGTCTTTTTACTCGGCCTAACTTGTTTGACCTCTGCTATTTCTGCTGGGAACTGTTTGCAACAGGTTATTAAATTTACTTGGAGTATCCTTTAATTCGCCATAGTGAAAGTAAACCAGATGTTAGGACTTTACGGGAGTCCCTCCCACCAAGTCCCCCCCCCCCCACACACACACACACACTCTGGGATTCTTTATTAGTCTTTGTTTAGTTGAACTTCCCAGAAGTGGTCTCAAAAGAGAAATGATGTGACTCAGAAATATCCGGCTTATTTCCCTTCATCAGCTTGAATAAGAAATAAAGAGTAGGTGAATTACTGAAATTATTTTTTTATAAAATCTAATATATTACGATTTATTTGGTGTTGTATATCAAATGAATTATTCAGTATGAGTGAGTTCAACCTTAATAAATGACCCCCACTTCAGATTGCCTACCTGTGCTGGTGTTTCCTGAAGAACTTTCCTCATGCGGCGTGCGTGTTGGATAAGCGTTATGTTCATCTGTTTGTTGACAGGAGGCCATTCTGGAGACATGAAGAGTATGTTTGTCACTTACATTGGCACAAATACAGAAACCCGTGTTTACCATGAGTACCGCTTTGCTAGGATTTGCTCAGATGCAGTAGATCTGGACTTGGTTTGACTTTCAAGATAGCATTCATCTCCAGGTGTTTTTATATACGTTATGGCCTTTGTTTGTATTTCTTTATCTTAATGCATGAAGATCCCTGACAGCTTTCTGGACACTTTATAGATACAATCTTGTTTAGGAATTTATTTTCTGTACACTTGCACAAAAACACTGAAAGTGGCTTCACGGAGTTGCTGGGAATTTCCTCTGGCCTCTGCAGAGTGCTTTCTCGGCAGGACTGCCGTCTAGTTCCAACCTGTCTGTGACACCGTAATATCAAGAAGAAGGTTTCATATTGCGTTTTTTTTTTGTGTGTAATTGCATCGCAACATAGCAGCCTTCCAAGGTTTTGTTTTGACTGGCTTATTTAGATAATAGTTTTAAGGTTTATCTTAGGGGGCGGGGTTAAACACAACCATGATGCTGTTTGGTTTAAAAGCTGACGTTCTTCAGTTACCTCAAGTAATGCGGCTCCAGATGAGATTTCTCATTAGCACGCCATTCCTTACTCATTTAAATATAGTCTAAGTCTAAGTTCAGACAAAATGAACGATTTGTAATTTCTTCACCCTCATGCTGTTCCAAAGATAATATAATAATAAATATAACAATATTGTTCTGAAGTGGTTTGTTCTGTGTTTGATATTCAATGATTATAAACAAATATTCCGTAATAAAAGGTGGCTTGACTGAACCACCATCACAGCTGTAGGTGTCCTTTAATTACACATTTATTATTTATTACTTTTAATGTTTTATTTATCACACTGCAGTAAATATTCTGGGAACAGAGCCACAGGTGTTATGTAGATATGATATGGCAGATGCATGTGAGGCAAGGGGGTATTTTTAAGGCCAATGCAAAAATAGTTGGACACTGATGGCATCATATAAGCCAGACTATATTGTAACTGTAAGTGCATGGAGCTGATTTTAGATCAGCATCTGGTTTGGGTTTTCTGTTATGACATGCATGTTATTTTAGGTCTAAACATGCAGTCTCTGTTGCCAACCAAATTTGAAATATTGCAGTGTTAATTTTTTTTATTTTATTTACATTTTTAAAACATTTAATGTTTGTTGTTGTTTTTTTAAATATGTTACGATGACATTTTGGCTGATACATTGGAGCTTGATTTGTTGGTTGGGGCAGCAGCTGTACATAGACACTGTATATGGACACACTGTTTTGTATGTGTGGCCAATAGTCAATTATGTATTTTGTTAGTTTATGATTGTGCTTCCCCACCTTTGAAAAATACAGACTTGCACTCCTTGAAAGTTCTTTAAAATTCTTAAAATCTGTATGAACCTTGTACCCTGCTGATTCTTGCTTTCTGATGACTGTTTGCGGTAATCTAAAACTGCAGCTATTATATATATGGATGAGGGCTTCATAGAAAAAAACATTGAGAACCACTGGTCTACACCGAGGAACAACCCACCCTCAGTTTTCATTACTGTATGCAGTCACTCTGGGCAGATATTTGCACTGCCTTGATTATTTAGTGCCACTAGATCGTATGGACGAAGATGCCGTTATTGGACGGCTTCTTACATGTTTATGAGGGAGAGACGATATATGAGAACTGCAGTGCATCATAACCCAGTGGCTGGTGTTGGAGAATGGGCTGCTTTGTGTGCGGAGACATCCAGAAGCTCTCTAAACTCCTGCGGTTGATATAAGCGAGCTTGTAGGAGGAGGCTTAATACAGTTTTTCTGACTAAATGTTGTTATGCATGTCCCACAATAATGCACCAGGTCCCCTGTCTACATACCGTCTTAGTCAACATCCTGATCGAAATGGAACCTCATGCACACCTCACAAACAGCACTTTACAAGTCAGGTAAAGCCCAAAGCATACTTTGAATTTTAAGTGTATGCAAAGGTATGGATACAGTACTTGGCAGAGTTCCATTAAAACTGTAGATTCATACTGTATGTGCACAGTCTGAATTTTCTAATTGTACATTAGTTTAGTATGTCCAGCTCTAAACTACAACTTAAAGGCAGGTTAAGCCATTTCTGAAAGGCAAGGTTGATATTTGAAATCGCCAAAACAAACCTCTACCTTAAATGGTCTCACCCCTTTTTTGATAGCTCCGCCCCATAGCTTCACTGTGAATTTAAAAGTAAGAAATTGATCGACGAAAATAACCTTTTTTTTTTTTTTTTTTTTTGTAGTTACATGTTTTCTTTCAATTAAAAGCCATTCGTGTGGTGTGTAGTTTAATTTCAATATTATAAAAGACATTTATTAGTCTTGGTTTTAAATGAACATTAATTTGTGTGAAACCTGCCGGATGAAGTGTGACGTTAGCGTAATGCAGTTGGTCAAATCAGTGCTGTTTTGAGCAAATCAATTGCATTCCTGTTGAAAAACAAGCAGGAAAATGCCTATAAATAGTATTGTGCACGTTCTTATTAAATTCTCATCGTGATGGAGGATCAAGTTGTTCTGACTGGGGTGCTAATAACTAATAGGGTCGGAACCAAAGTTTACAGGACTGCATTATCTGGAATCTGCTAAAAAGGTGGACTTCTACATTCCGATTGGTTGTCGCCGAACCGCGTCATAGCTCATTACCATAAAGTTGACCTGATTTCAACTCTCCAAGATGCGCCACCGGCTCACTTTGAAAATGAATGACTTCCAGCCACTTAGACGCTCTCGCCACCGGTGGTGTGAACGCACAGTAAGCAACCCAGACAACGATTAGTTCTGTGAAACAAAGCAGAACCAATGTTACACTGTGTCTACACAGATTCTGTCTACACCGGACACTTGACTTGCTGACACAAATTTCTAATTATTTTCAAAAGTCGCTTTATCGAGCGTAGGCAGACTCACTCACCTTTCTAGAAGAACCAAAGCAACCTCGGCATCCGATCCATGCCTTTCCGCTCCTTGAGTTCTCATCAGCGCAAGTTATTTAAAGGACAAATATATGCATGAAGACCAAATAAACTCAAACTCATTACACAGAACAGAAGGCTTAGTGGGTCAAATCAAGTTCACCCAAAAAATGAATGTTCCGTCGTTGTTTACTCCCCTTCCACTTGTTACAGACTTGCATTCATTTCTGTCTTCTGTTGAGATCAAAAGATGGCATTTTGAAGAATGTTGGTAACCACAGTGAATTACATGGTTGTCGATTAAACATTTCATAAGCATGCTGTCAGGATGTGCTTTTCCAGAGCGTACACCTGAAGCGCCCGCACTAAAAACCTGTCAAATAGCCCCTAATTACTGAACTAAGATATTAATCACATGTGATTGTGGTAATACTGTCAAAAACACACAGCGTTTAACACAGTTGCTTGTGTCTAAAGTAAAAGTAAACTATCAAGAGAAACACGTGCCAGCTCTTAAAGGGACAGAGCTAAACATGCCGCCGTATGTCATGAAAGAAATAGTTCACTCAAAAATTATAATTGAGTTTATTATAATTGAATTATTTACTAACTTATATGTCGTTCCAAACCTGTATTAATTTCTTTCTTGCGCTAAACACAAAAAAAGATATTTTGAGTAACCAAACAGCAGCTGGTCCTCGTTGAATTTAATACAGTGTTCAACAGAAAAAAACAAACTCATTCAGATAAAACGACCTGAGAGTGAGTAAATGATGGATGTAGTGTAGAACTGTTTGTTCATTCAATACTGCTGTATGCACCTACTCTTCCTGAAAAATAAAAGCACTATTCGTTTTATTCATATTATGTTTATTTGTAATGTGTATCTATACAAATAACAAAGATAAAATGACAATTTTTTTTTTTATCTTTGCTCATTTTGGCCTAAATATCTGCCCTTCTTTATTTTATACTTTTTATATCAAAACAAAGCCTTTAAAGTTAACAAAGAAAATGAGTTTGTCTGTACTGCTCATGCAACTTACAAAATAGTAAAAGCAATGACAAAGAATCATGCTAAAATATTTTTGCCATATTGCCCACCCCTACCTCTGTTATTTGCAAAATAGTCTTAAAAATACAACTTGAAAAAGAATTGGGATAAAAAATTGTGAATCGTGATTTCCCCAGAAAAATGGTGATATTATATTTTTTTCCATATCGCCCACCCCTAACCATCAACTATTTGGTTACCAACATCATCTTTTGTGCTCAAAAGAAAAAGAAAAAAAAAAGAAGGTTTGAAAAATCTTGAGGGTGGGTAAATAATGTCAGAATTTTCATTTTTGGAGTGAGCTATCCCTGTTCGGTTTTATCCTGTCCATTTCCATTGTTATCACTGTCAGTCATCTTATTTTCTGTTTTAGTCCTACTGTGTGGCTATTAGCCTGAGAAATACAACTTTTATTCAAATTGTGTCTGGGTTTTAAACGAAGCCAGGAAACAAATAGTGACTTTCTAATCACTATAGCTGTCTTTTATTTTGTTTATACTTTGGTATGCTTGTGATTTTCACAGTATTGCTTATGTTAATAAAATCAGTCAATCAGTCACTTTCATTTGTGTAGCGCTTTTAACAATACGGATTGTAAAGCACTGAACATTATCAAAAAGGTGAATAGAGTGATGGTAATGTAAAATGACGGCAATAGAAATGTGTTTGTACTTGTGTAGTCTGAATGACAGTAATCTGTCAGACAGACTTACTCAGATGAGTGCTGACTGAACCAGCATCACGGTCTCACGGAGAGACCTTAATGCCGTTCAGTGAGATCACCGTGGTGATTTGTTGCTAAGCAATCACAGGGCTTCCTGCGTCACCATGGCTTTACTTAAAGTAGCGCTCACTGACCTGGTAACCCGCGTAAAGCCAGTCCAACCCTAAACATGCATTGCCTATGCCTTTACAAAGATTGTGTATGTGTATATTAGTATGTTTTGTTTTTGCCTGTTTAAAGGGGTAATTGAAGTGCATCCCCCCAAATGTTCCAAAGCTTTGAGTCAAAGAAAAACAAAACAACATACACAGGCGAAACCAAGTGAAACCCTGCTGCTTGTGACGAAACATTGAGGCGTTAAGACATGAAACGATCAGTCTGTGCAAAAAGCTGAACAGTATTTTTATAATTTTTTTACCTGTTGTACACCACAAGCTCCGACTGTCCTCAGCGCATTCGTAACACCAGGCGTGTGGTGCGTCAACGTTCTCTGGCACATGGATGTTATGAATGAGCTGAGGACGGTGTTTTGTTTTGTCTTTTTGTACCCATTGACTTCAATTATATGACTGACAGACTGCAACAGTTTGAGTTAAAAATCTTTATTTGTGTTCTACTGAAGAAACAAAGTCGCCTACATCTTAGATGCTAAGATGGGTGAACCACTTAAATGAAGAATTTTTATTTATTTATTTTTTTTTCATGTTTTATTTACTATTATTACATGTCTCTCTGAAATACACACTGATTGCTCTGGTCCGAACCAGTTGAAACGAACCAAAATGCAGTCATGTGACAACATCTACATCACTCGTTGGCCAGATGTGCCATTAAACGTATTTCGTAAACTGCTTTTTAATTGGTCAGAATTAACGTGCGGGAAAATTCCAGTAAACAAAGCGAGGAGACAACAAGCTGGTAGACAACATGCCGCTATTTAGTATGGAGGGACGACTGCACTGGCATGATTGTATCGCTGGTCATCGTATGCTATATAGTTTGTATACATCACTTTAGACAAACTATACATTTCGAAAAAGAAGCACGGATGCGGCTGAAAAACAATGTTTTAATGCACTGGAAACGGCGAAGGCGCAACGCAAGTCTTCTTTGTGTGCTGATTACTTATATACGACTTGCTTATTTTACTACAGAAGCAAAGGATTTTCTTTGACCAAATTTCGATGAGGCTCCGCCCCTCCTCACAACTCCAAGTTTGTCCACGAGCTGCCATGAGGCTATGTTGCTAAAGCAGTAACTATCAACAAATACGTCTCCTCATCCCATAATGCACAGCGCAGCTGACTACAGCAGCTGGATTAGTCCAAAAAGGCGCATTACTTTTTGCAGTTGGGTCTGTTCAAGTTCACCACAAACAAACCGCTCCTGTGTTCGTTTAAAAGCGTACCGAGACCACCTCTTCAAGGATTAATATTGAGCGGATATTAATATCGGGCATGTGATAATATTGATAATATTGACTTCAATATTAATATTGGTCATGTGAAGTCCTAATCACAATTATTTTGGGCAATATTGTAATCATAATTATTAAAATATTGATTTTCTGTGTATTTGACCATTTAGGTGACTTTGTGTTTAGGTGTTGTGTTCCGTCTCTAAATGCATACACAGTAAATCTTACTGAGGATTCTCTTTTACGCTTCTAAAGGGATAATCTGGTGCAACATGCACTTTTGCAAGCTGTTTGGACTGAAATGTGTGTTGGGAGTGTCTGTATACAACCACCCTACAATGATAAAGATCCACCTAGGGCTGGGCTGTATGGCAAAAAAAAAAAAAAAAATTGTAAAACAAATTCTCAAGTTAAATATCTTTGCAGAAGATTTGGATGAAATATGAAAGCAAAGATTGTGCAAATTGAGTTAAACATTAAACCTCAATTTAACCCCATCTGGTGGGGGTCTCAGTAATGAGTTAACGAGAAGGTACAGTAGGCCGAGCTCAGCCTGTGCCAATGCAAGATCTCTTCTCTTTTTCCAGCTGAAGGATAACACACTTACAACCTTCTTGCACACTGCAACTGCACGGTCAACTCTGTTTTCTTCCACAACAAGTTCTGTTAAAACAAAACAAAATAGCAGTTCACTGTACTTTGACAGAAATATTGTGAAGAGCTTCCTCCTTCGTAACTTCAGAATATGAATCAATAACCAACAAACTTATATTAAGTGATTGGCACTGTTATTACAAAAGCAAAACATAATAATAATAATCATCATCATCATCATAATTTTGTTTATTTCTGAAATATCACATGAATTTTATTACTTTAATTATTAATCGTACTTACCACTGGCGATTTTAGGTGACCTTTTGCACTTGGATTTAGCTTGTCTTCATCTCTTAACTTTGAGTATTCTTCCCGTTCAACTTGGTGCCTTTGTTGCAAATGTTAAATTAGGAATAAATTAGTGGTGCTGCCACTGCCGGTTGCAAATTCGAATTAATCTAAAAAATCAAAAGAATCGCCCAGCCTTTGGTCCACCCAATAGTTTTCTTTTAATTTAATAAATATAAGTTGCCCCTTCTGAAATCAAGCCATTCTCATGACCGCTCCCACAATAGTTGATTGACAGCAGCATGTCACGCAGACTGAACTGGTGTCTTACCTCAGACCCGCCCTGAGTGAGCCGTCATCAGTCCGAGACGCAGAGGCAAACAAGACTCCTAAGCGATTGAGGTGTTTTGTTGTTGAATGTATTAATGAACATAGCAGTAGTCATTTACTCCCGACATCTGAGTGACTGAAGACGCGGAAGATTAACGTTACGTTTGTTTCTGAAGGTAATGCACCCTTGATCAACCGGAATGTTTATTTTTGCGCAAATCATTTATGATCCAGCCTCACGTACAGAAGCAGTGAGCATAATGTCTTTGATGAATCTTTACAAATCGCCTTTCCTAATAATGTGCTAATTAGCAAGTTCCACTATGAATACGGCTAAAAAAAGATCCTCCGAGAGATTCTCAACTTTGTTGCGCTGCTGGACACGCCCCATATCGTCGGCAATGGTCGCTTACACTCATGTCGCTAGAAATCGCCAGCTCTCTATTGAAATAAATGGGAATCTTGTGGCCTTGTCACTGTGTGTTGCTGCTAGTGTGAACGGGGCTTGAGACAAGGTCACCATATCTTTGAGATAATATACTGGTAATGTTTTAAAATGCAGTTCATATCTTCATCATATTTCATGTCATTCAGGCCTACTTATGTGCAAAGTAGCTGTTTTAATGAGTGGGATGGCATACATCCAGCCAGGTGTTGTCACTGAATAAACCTCTGAAGGTTGATTCAAACCAATAACAATTGGCTGGATGTACATTTGTTGTCCCTTATATTTTTCTTTATATCGTAAAAACCTTCTAGGAGTAACTAAAAATTGTAACACTTTATTTAGATATACTTCTATTTGTAATTTATTGCCTTTTACAGTTGACGCATCTTGTGTATCTCCTGTTCTGCTGATGTCACAGAGTTAGTGCTGAATTCTAGCAGCCACCCTCCACTATCCACCACCCCTGTCATTCGTTGTATTGGTTTCATAGGCTTGCACTATACAAACAGGAAAGAATGTTCTAAATTCCGTGTCTGTAGTGTGTACCCCTCTCACTGAAATGAAATTGTCCTCATGAGTAGCCTTTTGCAGGCAGTTCTGTGCACTTTTTCCAAAGCCCAGTGCTATAGAGAACAGTTTTGTCAAGCTATCCAAGTCAGTTTGGTTGTATCATATATTCTCTAAATGCATATTATACATGATCTCATTGTAAACAATTGGCCATGCTTTATTTTAAGGTTCAATTCTCCCCGTTAACAAACCATTAGCTATGACTTCGGCCTCAATAAACATTAAACTCCATTATTAAACATCAAATTAGATTAGAAGTTAATATTGGGTGGATTAGAGATTTAGAATATGGCCATGCAGAATATGTGCTTTTATAAGTACTAATAAACAGCCAATATGTTAATAATAGGCATGCTAATAATTAGTAATACTACTAATAATAACTAGTTAGTATTGAGAATTGGTCCCTGTGTTACTAAACAATTCTTCTGTATGCTCAAATGATTGCGAGTTTGTGCAATGAAATTGTTTTGAATTGTAGTTCTTACAGTTTGTAGTCTGAGTGTGAAATTTGAAGGGGAATTTTGATGTTTAGTTTCATTACAGTGACCCTTTTTCCTCATATTGGTGTTTTTGTCATCACAGGGCTCCAGAGATCATTCTTGGCCTGCCTTTTTGTGAAGCCATAGACATGTGGTCGCTGGGATGTGTGATTGCTGAGCTCTTCTTGGGCTGGCCCCTCTACCCAGGAGCCCTCGAGTTTGACCAGGTATTTCTTCCAACATGCTGGTGCTTCATCATCTGCAGCTACATCCAATCTCATGAAACCTGGTCAGAACCAAAACCACTGGTGATATTTGTCGTACACTGGAGTCACTGATGCAGAAATTAACTCTTAATTGGCTGCTTATTAATAGTTAGCAAGGTAGTTAAGTTTAGGTGTTTGGTAGAATTAGTAATATAGAATATTATAATACAGAGTATGTACTTTTATAAGTACTAATAAACATACATTCTCTTAATGAATATATATATATATATAATGCTGATGAGCAGTTAGTTAATAGCAAGAATTATCAATACTCAAGTGTTACCATTTAATAATAATATTTTTTTCTTTTGATGTTGGGTTGACATGTGGCTTAGACATGGTTTCTTGAGATTTGCCATATTTATCCATATCGGTTTGTGTCTTTCAAATCTTGTTTTATAGTCTCTTTGATACTCTCTCACTCTCTCATACACACACACACACACTAAATGTTTCTTCTTGATCGCGAGTTCTCCATATTTCTCCTCCTCTTGACGTAATCTGTTTAGCACAGGGCCGTGGTATGTGCTGTCAAGCCCAAACAATCTCCAGAAGAATTTTCACGGCCGCTTCTTAGCGGTTGTGTTGGCGTACAAGTGTCAACGTGTGGGTGTTTGTTGTGCGCGCTCATGCTGCGTCTGTCTGAGCGCGCATTGGTTTATGATCTGAGCGTTTTCGGGCCATGCTCCCCCTGCTGCTGGGCCCCTGAATACCCCGGGGTGAAACTGAGAGGAGGGGGCATTACCAAGTCTCTGTGTATCTGCATGTGTGATAGATACGCAGGAACAAGCCCAGATTAGAACACTGTTTCTGGGGAGGGTTTGGAAGGCAGAGTCCAAGCAGCCACTGACTTGACATAGCGGCTGGCAGCAATAGCAGGGGGTTTGATGAGTTTTCCTCTTCCTTTTGGCTGGGCTGTTAACACATTGCTAGGAGGGGGGTTATGAACTGTCAGTCTAAAAGCTACATGCTCTTAATACTCGTATATAACCCTGTATTATACCAGAAAGACCTCTTAAACCCATGAGAATTTCGTCTGGCTGGAATAATTCATCTCCGCTATCACAGCACTCTAGCTTAAAGTAAATCAGAATGTACCCGTTCCTGATGTGGCACTTCACTGTCTCTGGATTTTTTTGGATGACTTTTCCAACTAGACGATAAACACATGTTCTTTCTTTTTTTTTTCTGCATGAAATACTCCAATTTGTTCTGAACAGAACAACAATGCCATAAAAGCACCATTCATTAGCTCTAGTTCAAGTTTTGATTTGATTTGCATAGCTGTGTGAGAAAAAGACCAGAAAGTTAAATTGATCCTCTATTAATATATCAGTAAATATTAGGGATGTAACAGTATTGTAAATACCGTCGTACCGCAATATCAAATTTTTTCGATAATACCATTGTCGCATGACTCGATAAAACGATAGGTCTTCTGAGAAAAGTTTGTTCAGGCAAATGGAGCGAACGGGAGGTAGCGGG
>JAUMHP010000239.1:295257-313958 GCA_032361065.1 Enteromius trimaculatus | reverse complement strand
TGATTATTATTATTATTATTATTATTATTATCAAATCCAAAAATAGAGTGACTATTTATATATATATATGGAATATTTAGCAAAATATCAAGATTTTAATTGCATTGTCCAACCCTTCTTTAGCACCCAAAGGAGACAGTTTATTTGATCCAGGCATCTTTTTAGGATGCCTCACTAATTCCATTTGTGGAGGTGTTCATTGCATGTCCATTTGGGAAGAGACCCTAGAACAGACCCAGGATCCACTAGACAGACTAGAAGACAGACTATATGCCTTGGGACCCCCAGGATGAGTTATTACCAGAGAAAAAGACATGTGTATCAGTCTACTTAGCCTCCTGCCACTGACCTGATCCCAAATGGATTGATGGATTATGTATGTACTGAAATCAGCTGAAGCTGGAAACTTATAACTCAAACAACTGAAAGATTTTTACCAGAGCTGAAATGTTTTGATTCATCGTTATGAGCTGCGTTATGTCATTAGATGTGCATATCTCGGAGTCAGATATTGGAATATTAATTATTTATCTATCAGATTGTACGCTTCTGTGCTGATCTGTGACCCGTTGTAACCCAGGCATTTCCACATTGACTTTACTTTCCAAATGCCTTCATTTTTTTTCTCTGTCCATCCCCTTTCATTTCATCACCCAGAGGTTAAAGATATTTTCTCTTCCTCTTTCTCACGAGTTTGTGTCTGAACAGCAGCTGGGGAATTTACAATGTTCTTCATCTGTTTTCACACAGACCCTGTTTATGTAGTCTTAAAGCTTGATTATGGTGTCTGTGTGTGAGTTTATCTAATGGTAGCTACTGTTAACTTTCTAAAGGGTACAGTACAACAAAGTAATCATTGGGGCTTATGATTTTCCTTGTTTCATGAAACCTTAAAGAGGTTTAGCAGAAAGTTACACTGTTATTTTCTGTACAATAAAAAGTGTATAGTGGCCACAGAAATTCAAAAGATCAAAGTATAATTAAAGTAGCCCATACTAATATCTGAAGTAATACACACTGGAAAACCCGACAAGTTATGGTAACTCAAACCATTTGAGGAAACCGATTGCCTTAAACCATTTAGGTTTTGAAAAACCAATTAATATGAGTGCTGTAAACTCCTTTAATTGAACTATATTTTTATTTATTTTAGTGTTTACTAATTCTAACTAAGTCTTAACAATTATATAGCTACTTAAATGGTTTGAGGAAACCGATTGCCTTAAATGGTTTAAGTTCATCAAACTCAAAGCAATAAAGTTACACAAGTCTAAGCAAAAACACTGGTACAAAAAATGACAGAACAGAAGTGTTTTCTCTAGTATTTATTAAAATACATCAAATGTTTTCAAGCATAAAACAAAATCAGTGGGTTATATATTCAAAAACATTACATTTTAGCTATCTAATCAGAATTTTCACACAAACAAGTAAATGTTTAACAAAATTGATTTTAAATGTGAAATATAATCAAATGTTAATAATAATAATAATAATAATAATAATAATAATTAATACAAATAAAAAGGACCAGTGCACTGACCCAAGATTTGGTAGACATCATCTTCAAATATAATCAAAACATCCAATGGGTTTAAAGACAGTCTTCCCTTTTCCTCCGTTACAGCAAAGATAGTGACAGCTGTCTTCCATATTTCACCAGGCTCCCCATTTCTAAATGCAGTAAAACGATGTTGGTATGTATGTCAACAATATCACATCTAAACAAAAAAGTTATATTTTCATAAATGAAAATAAAGGAGAGAAGGATCGGGTGTTTATTCAATAAGATATGTGCCTATTTAAAACCCTGTAGCACTTTAATCTGCACATCATATTACAAAAATGGTGCTTTAAGCGATAGATGCATGCCGAGATACTCTTGATAATGGTGTAAAAGTGTGATTTGGAAGAGAAGAACTGTCATTTTCTTTGAGCACAAAATTATTTTCCTAGCTTCGTAAAAATGAGGTTGAGCCACTGATGTCACATGGATTGTTGTAATGATGTCTTTGCTGCGTTTCTGGACCTGGAAACATTTCATTTCTGTTGCTGTCTATGGAGGGTCAAAGAGCTCTCAGATTTCATCAACAAATATCTAATTTTGTTTTCCGAAGGTCTAATGGGGTTGGAACAACATGGGGATGAGTAATTAATGACAACATTTGCATATTTTAGTGGACTATCCATTTAAGAAAAACTGAAATGTTGATTTCAGCAAAAAGGTTCAAATGTTGCGAAGTAAATACATTTTACTGACATATGTGTTATTCTAGTCTTGAAATAATCATCTTTTCAGATAGTGGTATATCTGCCAAGGTTCTTACTGTAGCTTAAATAACTGAGGCCATTATTGTCCCTGAAGAAAAAAAAAAAAATGTCAAAATTTTAGAAAATTAACTCAACAATTAACTCCTAATTAAGCAAAATGTATGGACAGCTTATTTTTACGAATCATAATAAGACAACTTTCAACTACAAACTGAGCATTAGAAATGACCTGACATCGGTGCATACCTAAATTTAAGGAAAAAAAAAATTCAAGCTCACGGGTTGCAAATGTTCTCAACTTTGTGAATTTCTTTGGATAAGTTGATGCTTCTCTGAAGCTTACCTGCATGATGTCAGTTTAGAACAAAGAAGTATTTATTTGTTTTTTTTTGTTTTTTTTATTGGCAGGCTATCACAAATATTCTGCCCCACTCTGGGTTGAGAGGTCAAAGGGTCATGTGATCTGATTTTAAGATGTGCCACTGCATGTTTTGCCCCTCTGCAGTCCCCATGTGACACTGAGCATCTAATAGAACTGTCTCTCACACCATAGTGCCGTTGACGTAAGAACACACAGAAACGGCCACGTCCCTCCCCCCACCCCCCCGTGGGTTTCACACAAGCATAACTCCATAAATCGGCCGTTTCTGCGTGTTGCTCAAAACACGTGCTGCGTTCTCAACGTGTTATTGAGAACACATGCTGTTTCTAGGCATCTGACAGTCTTTTGTTGACGTATCCATTTACTCTGGACGGTGTTAAAACATTAACAATGATGGAGTTCAGTTAGCTCTGTTTCACTCTTTCCCATCTGTCTCTCCTCAGATCCGCTACATTTCTCAGACACAGGGTCTGCCAGGAGAGCATCTGTTAAATGTGGGGACGAAGACGGCTCGCTTCTTTTGCCGAGAGTCAGACTCGCCATATGCGGCCTGGAGACTTAAAGTGAGTTCAAGATCAACTATGACACACACACACACATCACTTACCCAAGACACCTGTATCATGTTAAAAATACGAAATATATATATATATATAATATATATAAATATATATAATTCTTTTTTTTGCTTTTTTTTGCTTAAATATATCAGTCTATATTAAAGTATACATGTAATCATTATTTGTACAGTATTTTATGTATTTTAAAATAATTGTCTTGACTTTATATTGTAATGTTTAAATATTTTATCATTTTCTATATTTGCTGTGGGATACCATGCAGTAAAGTAAATAAGGTCTCTTTGATTTTTTTTTTTTTGGTGTTTAATATCTATACATTTTGCATATGTTTCAGTCCACAGAAGAGCATGAGACCGAGACGGGGCTGAAATCAAAAGAAGCCAGAAAGTATATCTTCAGCTGTTTAGATGACATAGCGCATGTGCGTATCCTTGGATCAAGAACACAAGTTAGAAAATTCTACTTTTTCCATAGCCTAGAATCAATTACATCTGGTTGCAAATGAAACACTAATTTTGTGCTGTGTGAGTTAAAGTGTAACATGAAGAAATCACATCTAGGCAAATATTAATAACTAGCACCACATTGAGTTGCAATGTGTGAAATGTTTACGTATTTAAAAGAAAAACTTAACCTTTTAATTTTAATGTTTAGTCACTTTTTGGATGTAAAATATTATTGCAATCTAAAATAGCTTATGTATTTTCATTTATTTTAAAATGTAGTTTATTTATGTGGTTCTGGATTTTAGCAGCCATTTCTCCAGTCTTCAGTGTAACGTGATCCTTTAGAAATTATTCTAAAATCAGACCCTCCAGGATTTTTACACAAAACTCAGCATTATTCAGAGGACCATTAATTTTTCTTTTTAACTGCTGCAGATTTCCCACATAATTTGGGCCTAGACACATTGTGTCAACAACATGCATGCAGCTTATGCCCACTTCTAATTGATCGCTAAACTCATTCCACTATAAAGCACTTACACACACGAACTAGAGCATGCATGCTCTGAGTGGCATTTTTGGTCGCATTAAGAGATAATGGAGACGTGAAAGACTGGACATTGCGTTGCTTTCATATTTTTACTTTCTTTATCCCAGAATATTTGTTTTCTATAAGATTTGCTTAGTGTAATAGTAGACATATTAAGCTTTCTGTAGATGTAACCCTCATGTCTCTTTGTGGACTTTCAGTTCGTTTTAGTGATGCATTTCTAAATGAAGATCATGCAGACCAACGCAGCAGGCTGCACGACCTGTTTGTTTTCTTCATTTTCGAAATGCACAAAATTATGTTGTTATTATGTGTGAATACAAGTGTGTAAGTAAGTAACACAGTGTAAGTACACATCGCTACATAGTATCTACAGCTGTAATATTTTTGTAACTACACACATTTAACAACCCTCAGAATGGTGTGTGTAAGTACATTTTTAGTTCGTTATATGGGCAATAAAAGCCTGGTGTAAAAAAATATATAATAGAATTTAATCCAGGAGCCCAAATCCAAAATGTTATCTGTGGTATATTTTCACAGCAAAATAATGTCGGCTGCAAAACTCAGGAATAAAAAAAAATAATTAGCAAAATCCTGGAGTGACTAATTAGCTGATTTGGTACTCAAGAAAAAAAAACAACAACTTATTATTAACAAAATGTGACTCATTTTTTAAGGATCGTTTGATTTATAGAAAGTACAAAATAACATTTATTCGAAATAGTAAATGCATAATGTACTATTTAAAGATAAAAAAGAAGAAAAAAACGTACTAAATGCTGATACGATGTGAAAAGTGTTTTTTTTTTTCTCCTCAGGTGAATCTAGTGATGAATTTGGAAGGCTGTGATTTGTTGGCAGAGAAGGTTGATCGTGCAGAGTTTGTGGGTTTGCTGAAGAAGATGTTGTCGATAGATGCAGAGGAAAGAATCACCCCTAGTGATGCCCTTAGCCATCCTTTTGTTACCATGCAGCACCTGTTAGACTTCCCCCACAGCAACCAGTGAGTGGCTTTTCATTCCTCAACCTTGTTCACAATTTCTTGCTTCTGATTCTGAGGATAAGCCTTTGATGGATGTGTTGTGTTCTTCATTCGTTCTGTTTTTATAGTGTCAAATCGTGTTTTCACATTATGGACGTGTGCTGCTCACGACCAGGCAGTTATGAGTCTCTCAGTCGGACCAAGGCTCAGTTCATCAGGACTGTCCCAAGCACTGCTGCAGCGCCCAACATTACCCTGCCCTTCTGCAAGGTGACTGGCATACACACTCAGGTAGTGAAACACTTACACGTACGTTTTTTTGGTATTTTTACACCATAATTAGCTCAGATTTTTGCTCAGAAATGTCTTTTGACTGAGGCATGGCAAAACTCTGTTTGCTTTCACTGTTTACTGTATACACTTCCTGTTTTCTTGTTTCCTAGCAACCTTGTAAAAACATTTTCGTGATTGTATCCGCAATGCTTTTCAAGTGAAGGTCTTAGCGGCCCGTGACGCATGTGTTGAAGCCCTCAAAGTTTGTTCCTGTAGCTCAAAGAGCAGAGCAGGTTCTCAGAAACGCATTGACTGATATATTAAAGAAATAAAGTACTACCTTGAATGTAGGGTTGTCAAAATGTCACTGCTACTGTGGGTAAAAGTCCCGTCTTAGTTGATCCCTGGGTCAGATGGCATATGCAGTTCTTCTTACTGTCAAATGAAAATCCACCGATATGCTCTTCATACAAGAGTCTAGTGTCTCTTCGCATATTTTATTTAAATTGTGCTGGTTTAAGTTTCTGTATCAAATTCTTATACTCCACAAACACACAGTTTTACCTGAAGTGAAAAGCCTTGTAGATGAATTTAAATTGGTCATTTGTACCATTTAAACGTCTTATTCACCAAGCAATGAGCAAAGGAAGTTGGAATGGCTTTGAAACACCAACCAATCAATCAGATTTTCACAACACAATTATTGTGGCAAAGGAATTAAGGATAAGTGTCTATAGAAGTTAAAAGTGTCTCACAGTAGTAGCTACACACACTATTTACATGCACTATTTTCGCTGCGTTCATGTTAGTATTGACTATACATGCCGTTTTTAGCCTTGATCTAAAAATGAACTGACAAGAGCCACCAGTTCAGAAGGTTTGAGATGTAAATAACGCGTGTGTTTATTGTGCATATACACATGATGTTAGGGAATTAGGACATAAGCGTTAACATTGTAATTGGATGATTTCTGGACTACATCACCCCTTTTTATCCGATCAAAATTTAATTAGGATCGATTGAGGGGATTACATAAATGCTTGTCAGTCTGATTAAACCATCAAGTCACATTATGAACAGATTATTTGGATGCATGCAAACTTGCGTCGTCTTCTATTTGATGAAGGCACAGTACTTGCTATGTTTGATTGTCAACTAACGACTGGATTATTTTCAATAATATAAGCTTCCTCTGCGTAAAACTGCCTGCCAAATGCATAAATGGGTTACCTTTTTACACTTTTCTTCATGTAAGTAACTGCTTACATTATATTGTACCTGTTTATATTACGTACTGCATTAGTTATCTTCTCTCACAGTTAGTTGGCTTTCCGGTTTTAACGTTGGTGGGCTTCGACAGTGCTATTATCAAGTGTGACTAGCTGGTTACAGCTAAAAAAAAACATTTAACAATATTTTAATCGTCAAATATATTTTAGATCTTTAGCGGGCATGCAGAATTCCTGCTTTATTTGCCCACCAGATACAGTATTGCATCACCCCTTCTACATCACCCCTTTTTTCTATTCCTTTTGCTCTGTCTTGCACTCGTCTCACTTTGTTCTTTAGTTGTGGCTTCTGCTTTGCTTTTTGTTTTGTTAACGTGTAAAGAGTCACGTTGACTCATTCCGCTTGACATGCACCATTCAGCGCAGGTGATGACAGCCTGTCAAAACACGACTGTCACAACACGCTGCCTCTGACGACATTTAAAATAGACCTCGATGTAATCTTTCTTCCTAAAAACGAGGCTGACAGAAACAAGCGTTCGATGATATGTGCTGCCGTATTTCTTTTAGTTTTTTTTGTTGTTGTTGTTGTTTTTTAAACATAATGTGTCTCTCCTTGACTCCTTTTGCAACATTCAATTTAGCAAACTGGTAAATTGTATTAGAAGAAATAAATCTGGTTGGCCTGTTCGCAATTACCTCAAAAAGAAGAACATTGTCTGTGTATCTACTGAAGTGGTTGCACTGATCATGTTCATACAGTCATGGTTATGCTGTTAATACAGTTTGTGTTATTTAGTACCTTATAGTTATGGCTATGAAGTGTGTTAACTTTAATCGAGATACATGTCTATATTGCCATATAATATAGTCTAATGGACAAAAAATGTATTTCCTATTGCCACATGTGTATAAAATCAAACACCGAGCCATAAAACCATCCATTAACAAGCATTTGTGAAAAAGGGTCACTCTGAAGGGCTAAGTGAAGGATACCACCAGGCCAGTTTGTGAAATTTTATCCCTGCTAGATATTTCACAGTCAGCTGTAAGTGGTATTATTGAAAAGTGGAAGCATTTGTGGAGCAATTCAGTCACAAAGTGGAAGACCATGTAAAGTCACCGAGGTTGGTCACTGCATGGTTTGTAAAAGTTGCCCCCACTTTGCTGATTCCATATCTGAAGAGTTTCAATCTTCCACTGGCCTCAAAAACTAGGTGCTGGGAGCTTCATGGAAGGGGTTTTCATGATGAGCAGCTGCATGTGAGCCTCGCAGCACAATGTCAAGTACAATGCCAAGTGTTAGATATAGTGGTGTAAAGCATTCCACCAATGGATTCTGGAGCAATGGAAATGTGTTCTGTGGAGTAGTGAATCATGCTTTTCTATTTGACTAATGTCTGATGGTCGAGTCTGGGTTGGGCAGATACCAGGAGAACGATACATGTCTGATTACGCCAGCTGTAAAGGTAAGGGGATGTTTTTCAGGGGTTGAGAAATCTTAATGCTGTAGCATACAGTACCAAGACATTTTGGCCAATGCTCTGATTCCTTTGTGTGAACACTTTGGGGAAGAACCTTTTCTATTCCAGCATGACTGTGTCACAGTGCAAAAAACAATGTCCATAAAATATGCTTGGATGAGCATACTGTGGAAGAACTTGACTGGGCTGCACAGAGCCTTGAACTTAACCCCACTGAATGCCTTTGGGATGAACTGATGCAGAGATTGCAAGCCAGAGTCCATACTTTTCTGTCCAACATCATTGCCTGACCTCACTAATGCTATGTTGGATGAACAAGCTAAAATTCCCAAAGAAACACTTTATAATTTTGTGGAAGGCCTTTACAGAAGAGTGAAAGCTGTTTTCGTTGGAAAGGTGCATGGGCCAACTCTATGGTCAAATGTCCCATTACTTTTCCTCATTTAGTGTATACAGTAGCTGTATAACATATAAAATTAAATATAAAGAGCAACACAAATGCTCTTTATATACACAGTGGGTACGGAAAGTATTCAGACCCACTTACATTTTTCACTCATTGTTATATTATCAAAATATAAAAATAATTACATTTCATTTTTTTCCTTCATTAATGTGTACACAGCACCCCATATTGTCAGAAAAACACAGAATTGTTGACTTTTTTGCAGATTCATTATAAAACAACAGCTGAAATATCACGTGATCCTAATTATTCAGTGACACTCATATAATTAACTCGGGTGCTGTCCATTTCTTCTGATCATCCTTGAGATGGTTCTACACCTTCATTTGAGTCCAGCTGTGTTTGATTATACTGATAGGACTTGATTAAGAAAAGCCACGCACCTGACTATGTAAGACCTTACAGCTCACAATGGATGTCAGAGCAATAAGAATCTTGAGGTCAAAGGAACTGCCTGAAGAGCTCAGAGACGGAATTGTGGCAAGGCACAGATCTGGCCAAGGTTACAAAACAATTTCTGCTGAACTAAAAGTTCCTAAGAGCACAGTGGCCTCCATAATCCTTAAATGGAAGATGTTTGGGAAGACCAGAACCATTTCTAGAGCTGGTGGTCTGGCCAAACTGAGCTATCAGGGGAGAAGAGCCTTGGTGAGAGAGCTAAAGAACAACCCAAAGATCACTGTGGCTGAGCTCCAGAGATGGAGTTGGGAGATGGGAGAAGGTTGTAGAAAGTCGGCCATCACTGCAGCCCTCCACCAGTCTGTATTCGATCAAAAGGGTGCTTCTACTAAATACTGAGCAAAGGGTCTGAATACTTAGGACCATGTGATATTTTTTTCTTTTTTAATAAATCTGCAAAAATGTTAACAATTCTGTGTTTTTCTGTCAATATGGGATGCTGTGTGTACATTGAGGTAAGTAAATTAACATAAAGGATTTCAGCAAATGGCTGCAATATAACAGAGTAAAAAATTTAAGGTGGTCTGAATACTTTCCGTACCCACTTACTTACCGTTACTTTTATCAGTGACTTCCTATTAAGAACCAAACCAAATTTTGACACCATTCTAAAAAAAATCTTGATATTTATTTTAATTTACATGTTTGCATGAGGTGTTGTGACAAACACAAAAATTATATAATGTTAAATAGATTTATCTGTGCAGTATTGATGTTCTCTCTATTAATGCTGTGTATTAATAGAGTTAATGCGCCCCCTATTGGACATATGAATGCAGTTCACTTTAATCTGTTTCCTAACAAACAAGCAAGGAATAAAAAAACACAATGGCTACCAAAGTATACGCATTTTGTGTGTGTTTGCACCTACAGGACACACAATTTAAAATGGAAATGAAAATGTAGAGTCACATGTACATGGTTTAAAGTAACTTTGTGTTAAGTTCAGGGTTGTTACCTAGTTATTACCCAGTTATTACACACTAATTACAACGTGTGTAACTGCAGAACAAGAATGTGCAACAGATTATCACTACTTTAAGCTTTGTCTTTTAGACTTTGTTCTGATTTTTCTCTTCTCATTTTGTAGGCTTTAGCCTCGTCCGCTCCTTCAGTGATGCATCCTGGAATACCTCTCCAGACAGGAAGTGCTCAGTTTGGTGACTCTTTTCAGCAGACGCTTATTCTCTGTCCCCCAACCTTGCAAGGTAATACAGTTGTTTATTATTAACAAACATTTATTATTTATTATTATTAAGCATCATTAAGATGTTATTTTAGTTTTTCTAATAGTTTGAACAAAACATTTTTAATTTTAATTTAGTTATAGTTAATTAGTCAATGGTTTTTGTATTTTGTTATAATGTTTTAATATTTTTTTGTTATATTACTAATTAAAATTAAGTATAATAATTAATAAATAATAATAATTTAGTTAATGATAATAATCTTCCTCATATCACAGGTCTCCCAGCCAACCCAAAAAAGCCTACGGGATACTCTGTTCGAATGGAAAGTACAGTACCACTGGTGACACAGGCTTCTGCCATACAGCCTTTACAGATCAGACGGGGGGTCATTACACAGGTAAAGTGATTTTGGCTAATTTATCCCAAACATAAAGTTAAGCTGTTTTTAACTTGTTTAACTTATTTTTATTATTAATTTATTTTTATTTTTTTATAGCAAGCATGGTCAAGTCGTGCCCAGCAGATCCTGGTGCCCACCTGGCCTCAGGTGGCCCCGGTGGCCCCTGTGGCGCCTTCAGCAACAACAATGGCCTCAGAAACAGTGGCAGGTCCACAAAGACTAGCGGATTGGGGGTGGGTGAAACGAGTCTCTCTGTTATTGTATAGCAGTGTGTGCTGCTATATTTATCTCAATTGTTCTGATGTTGTAACACGTTTCAGACTCTTGCGTGAGTCATCTTTCTTTATACGGTTTGAAAGACTCTTTCTCTTTATACATTGCAGGAAAGTTCATTCCCTTGGCAACCATTACAGCTCACTGATGTCCCACCATCAGCCACTGTTAACCAACCCAATGGCCATGTCAGCTCACCAGCCTATCAGCATAGGGATCGCTCATGTGGTGTGGCCGCAGCCAGCTGCAAACAAGAGAAATAAACCATCTTCAAACAGGTTAGCCCACACGTCATATCCAGATGCTTGGTTGATGTATGAAGGACTGGAAGTGTCACTTGGAATCAAAATGTGAAGTAAACAATAATTAATTAATTAAAATTAGTTAAGGAATTACTTTACAGAATGACCAATAAATATAATTTTTTTAGAAACTGTAAATATGCAGTTGAATATAGAAATAATGTTCTGATGTAACATTTTTCAGACTGTTAAATTGTATTTATTTCAAGTTTATTAAACTATAGAAGTTTGCATAAATACATAATTGCAATTGATATATAATATTCATTACAAAATACATCAATAAATATATCGACATTCTTTTACATAATCATTTTACAAGCAATTTTTTCAAATAGAGTTTCAAAGTTAAACACTTTTGACTTTTGGTAAATGTTTGTGGAGATTCCAGCTCCAAAACACACTTTAGCAACATAAATCAAGAAGTAAGTTTACTTTACACACACTTTGCCCTCCAAATTGGTGGACAATGTTTTTTTTTTAATCAGCAAGCAATATCGGTTATGCTCTTGCCATGCCTACCTATGCTAATCCAATTCATCATTATCATCCCCACCAGAAGTAACAACTTCATGCACGGCTCCAATTCCCAAAATTCATCATGCCAGTCCCCAAAGATGGTAGACAGTGCCAAAAACACAGAGGAGGAGGCAGCGGATTGTGTGGTGGAGGCGGAGTCTGTGGCGGTGCCAGAGGAGGACCCTGTGTGTTGTAAAGCAGAACCAGAATATGAGAACTCGCCTGTGTCTCAGAAGCAGAGACAGACCATTGTGATCGCCGACTCTCCGAGCCCTGCAGGCAGTGTCATCAGTATCAGCAGTGGAACAGATGAGGATGGGCCGGACACTCAGAAACATTCACTAGAGTGAGTTGACTGTGTGATATGTATTAAAGTGCCCCTATTATGCCATTTTAAAGGTTGCTAATATTGTTTTATGAGTCTCTTAAAACAACAGGTTTACATGTATGCAAGGTCAAAGATAGATTTAATTTTACCCCGTTTCTCGTATGAAGCAGTTTGAAGAATCAGTCGTCTAAACCCCTCCTTTCTGTGAGCCCTCACTGCTGTGACTACGTCAACTACTGTAGTTAGCAAAGACTACCGTGGAAAGTGCGCGCTATTTGTTTTTGTAAGTGAATCGGGCACACCTCTACGTTGTGAACTTCAACACTGTATAATGCATAACACTGCGTTAAACATCGTTTATCATTACTTATACAAATGAGACAGACAGACTGTCAAGCTGCATCAATTACAATGTTTATACTACATTAGTCCCACAGCTGAACAGTACTACAGAAAGTTACCAAGACATATGCAGGGTTGTTACACAACATAACGTAAACAAACGTATTTTGAACGATCGCTAGAAAATACAATCATCAATTATTAAACATACTTACTGGTAGAAGTTCAGAGGAGCGAGCTGGTCCATGTAAACTGGCACTGATCCATCTTTTAAGACCAAGCGTTTGGTGAATCCCGCGTTGTACTCCAAGATTGGAAAAGCAGTCATCGGTACTGTAGCAGCTGTACTGCTGAGGAGTAGTTGAAAAAATGAATGTTAACAGCTCATTCTTTGTAGATTCATCTTTCGGAAGGGCATATAAAACAAATGAACTCTCACAGGGTACAGCGTCTTCTTCACATGATGTAATCCACGTGGAAATTCTACTGTTTGTGGGCTGGCAAGTTGTTTGCGACTTAGAATGTGGGCGGACATTATGCAAATATGTTACTTGGTGACATGGATTCGTAACAGAAAAAGATTCGAATTGCTGACGACTAGTTATTTACATGACACACTGCATGAAAGATCATATTTGAAAAGGCATAATAGGGGTCACTTTAAAAGTAAAAAAAAATTAAATAAAAAACAGTCAGCGTATATTGACTCCAATGCTGCTCTTAACTTTCTTCAATGAAGCCAAAGATGGAGCAAGAGATTTTTCCCTCCTTTTTCCCCAAATGTGTCCATCTTTGTTTTGCCCTACTTTATATCTCCTTCAGTTTAATTATTGTTATTAATAAAATCACAGTAATTATTATTATGTCAAAATCGCACGTTTAAAATGTTTGGCAATGTTTAAAAAGTATACACACTTTGTTTCAGGTGTAAGGGTAGCCCGGAGTGTGAAGCATGTCAGAGCACACTCAATATGGAGCGTGTGTGTTCCCTTAGCAGTCCCGATTCAACCCTTAGCACCAGTTCATCAGCTTCAGAACAGTCCAGCGCCTCCCCCTGCAAGAGACACAACAGGTTTGACCTTCACACATGCACATATTTACTAGTAGTCTGAGGACAATGGCGGTTCAAATAGACGAATGATTGCATGCCATAAATGTAATTTTTGAAAGCTTTATTCTAGTGGTGTGATCTCTTTTCCATCATACTGCGAACAAAACTGGTCAACCAAATGGATTTGTTCTTTTGGTCACATTCCCATAGCTGCTGCTGTTACTGAAAACTTGGTGGTGCTCAGGAACTAACTTTTTGCTAAGAAACAGGAAATAGAATTTTGAAGAATTTTTATTTCTTTAAATTTTTAAAGAAGTTTCTTTTAGTGCAATTTAAAATACATTTTAATAAACGTAAAAAAAAAAATAATGTATTCATGTAAATCAAAGCTGAATTTTCATCACCATTACTTCAGTCTTCAGTGTCACATGATGCTCCAGAAATCTTTTTAATGCAAATTTATAATCAATATTGAATGATTAGTTGTTGTTTTTTTCTGACCTGTGATACTTATTTTTTCCAGGATTCTTTGATAAATTAAAAGTTATCGTAAAATAGTGATAGTAAACATTACTATTGTTAGAAAAGATTTCTACAACAACATTTCCCACAATCTACACCAGATCGTGGGAATAAATACATTTAAATCCACACTATTCTTACATATCATAACTTGATGCCTAAAGCATCTTTAGTATCTCCATTTTTAACAAAAACACCTCTCAGATATCCAAAAATTCAGAGGGTTGGTTTCTTATTATATATGTTTAATTGTTTTTTTAAGAGCCAAACATATCAGCGATAATGCAATGGAAGGGCATTTGGTATTTTCCAGCACAGGGCAGTCTTTTTAAGACAGATCTCTTTATTAATCAAACATTTAAAGAAAAAAGTATCAAAAGAACATTAAATGGCGCAGCAGTTTCAACACTGATAATAAACCAGCATATTAAAATAACTTCGGTCTTAGTGTCACATGACCCTTCAGAAATCATGACTAATGACTATTCAGCTATGTATCACAGAAATAAATTCTATTTTAAAATATATTAAAATGGGAAACCACTATTAGAAATTGCAATAATAATTCACAATACTACTGTTTTTTTTGTTTTTTTTTGAGCAAATAAATACAGCCTTATGAGCATAAGAGACTTCATTAAAAAAAGGTTTCTACTAATTTCAAAAGTAGTGTATACATACACACACACACTATATGTATAAAGTATTCCATTCTAAGCACTCTTTTTCGGTGAGTGTGTTTGTGTGTGCTTTGTGTGTCTGATCACTATTTATTTGATCTTTGTGCAGTATGTCAGAAGATGAGCGTGAAAGTGGATGTGATACAGTAGATGGCTCGCCTGCGTCTCTGTCCTCCAGTCGAGCTGACAGCCCTTTCCTTGAGGCCACCTATATCAATGATAACAATCAGAACTGCAAAACCAATGGAACTACAGAGGCCGAGTCTGCCAAGCTGCCAGTCCGCACCATGGTGGTGCCGCCCATGCGGGTTCAGAATAATCAACCGATGGGGCGCATAGGTAACTAATCTCCACATACCTATCAGAATTCAAGACTGACAAACAGTTAAAATGTTGTGTGGAAAGGATTAATATTATTTAAAGTAACAAAGCACAACTACTTGAGGTGAAAAGTCATTCAAGTTCAAATGACCACACTTCTCAGTGGATACTGATACTGGTCTAGTTTGAAGCAGTTTTCCATAGCTTACTCACAATGTAAGTGACAAGATGAAACATTTACAAACCTTCATAATTGTGTGTCATAGTGGATGTCATACCTGACTGATGTTGGTGAAATCTTGGGTAGCTTCAGTCAGTATTTGCAATGAAACTTTTGGACCACTGCACATTTGTTGTGCAGTTCTTTGGGAACTGAAGATTAGGAGGAGCATACTTTTTTATGATTTTTTCATTACAAAAAGATTTGAAATAAATCATTAAAAAGCTACTGGTCTTAAGTTTTTAAACTGTGACCGTTAAAGGAATTGAAAATGTTTGGTCAGAAGATCTGCTTTTTCTACTTTAATTCCCTGTGTTTGGGAAATACTGATGTGTATTTTCAGATTTGGTGAAAAAAATCAATTAAAAATGTCTTATTATAAGGCCAGGTCATCGTATTATAATCTTTAAATGTATAAAACTTGAAATTAATTTAAAAGTTTCCTATTTCAAATATGAGGTTTACTACCTTCAACCTAAGTGCAAGAAAACAGGGAACTAATTTGATTTGGTGATTTTTCTGAATTTCGAGAAGTTTGATATATCGCGCGCAATTTCATGAGGTTTCCAGAGTGTTTTTCCTAAGTTTGCCTGGTCTTTTCATAATTCTACTTTATATAGAGCCATTGTACCCACCCAAAGTCCGCGGTGGTTCCAACAGACAGCCGCCCTACTCTACATTACTGGTGAATCGCCAACAGAAAACAGCACAGGCTTTTCCGCCCCTGCAGCCCTCTCAACATCAGCTCCCCTTCGGACAGGTCAGTTGTGTGTCACTTAATCGGTTGTTGTATAGTCAGATAGATATAAAGATACTACTACTACAACATACTAATGCAAATAATAAATATATTAGAAGTGAAAAGTAAATAAATTAAAAGCTGAGAAAAAAGTTAAACAATTATTGATGCCTTTTTACAGTGCGCATGAGTTTTGCTAAAGTGCATATTGTATTACCACATTTAAGTAGAAGCATTTAAAATTTAAAAGTTTAAAAAGTAAAATTACATTTATAATTATGAAGAAATAATAATAATTATGGATTTACAATATTATCAGAAGCTATAGCTTACATGAATAAAAATGAGACTTGTAAATGAAATAATTTACTAAATGGAAATTTACTGAGTAATATGTATTATATTTATTTTAAATGAATTCTGAAAACTTAAATACTGTATATATTTTATTTACATTTTTACAAAATCATCTATTAATGTTTTTAGGGCTTTCAATGAAGTCTAAGAAAAATGAACTTCTAAGAAATATGTTTTTGCTCAAAACGAATGAAAATATATGTCTGTATTGGCATTGGCCAAAATGATTCGAAAAATACTGACATATTGGGTATCGTCAAAATATGCGTTCCTAATATTATTAAATGTAGTCTTTAGCAAATTCCAACTTTTTCATCTTTTAAATTTTTTAAATAATTTATTGCGCTTTTGGGAATAAACTGATTGGTTTGTGCTCTAGGTCCAGCATTATGGGTCATCCCACCAGGAATGGAACGGCAACTACAGTCACCGCCGGCCTCAAGCGTTCATCCCACCCACCGTTCATGGCCACACATTCACACTGCCTCACGGCAGTCCCACTCACACAGCCCACCCTCCTCAAGCACACCTGAGCGTCCACCCTCACACCCAGCCGGCTTTACTGTCCTACCCCCCTTCAGGGCCCCTGGTCACAAATGCCCCAATGGCCCACCTCTTGGCTTCACCAGGGTCAACACGGAATCACGTCTTTCAGCCGGCTTATGGCCTCTCTCATCCGGCAGGACACCTTGTGCACCAGGTCACTGTGGGGCTCAACCGCCTCTTGCCCTCTCCAACCCTCCACCCTCAAGGCCAATTCAAGCCTCTGTTCCCCCCACACTCCTTCATCGCATCACCCGCATACGCAGGCTTCCCCCTCAGTCCCACCAAACTAAACCAGTACCCATACATCTGAGACTCGCTCCGCAACCCTCTGGAGGGCCACAGACACGGACGTAACGCCAGGCTCTCTGTAGAGACCACAAACCACCTGGTTCTCACACCCAAAGCCATGGCACGAGGAAGAAAGCAAGGCGAGGAAGAAAGCAGTTTCTCTGAATCACGTAGACTTGATTGAGTGCAATTAAAATGAGCTTTAAAAAAGGAAAGGTTTGGAAAGTCTTTAGCAAGTAGGTAAAGAAAGCGCACGTTTAAGAAGCAAGCGATTGGACAAATAAAAAAAAATAATAAAAAAACTGTTTTGCACATTTGATACATCACCTTATCGGATTTTCAGATCTTCAGATTTGAGCGCTCCTCTAATGAATATCAACAACGGACGGTGTCCAAAATCATGTGATGGTCAACTTATTTTTATACATTGCCTTTACCTTGTATACAACACGCGTTTGTTTGTTTGTAATGACAGCCCTGTATGTTGTTCACAACATAAAATGTGTCCACTTGCCGTGTTTTCTTGCGTTCCAAGTATTTGTACTTTTCTCTGCGTCTTTGGTGTCGTTTCGAATGGAGTCTCCTTCGTCACATGCTGCATGTGTTGCATGATGTTGATCAGAAAGAAGCCTGGAAGGGGCTCTTGACGTGTCTAGAGGCTCGCTGCATTGTTGTCCCCAGCCATAGTGCCTTATATATCAGCAGTCGTTCGTGTTCTACTACACTATCTCTCTCTGTGTATATACAATGTGTTTGTGTGCGTACGTGTCCTGGACTGCAGCACTTGCAATTCAAATCAGTCCATGCGTTCTTTGTGTGTGCGTGTGTATACGTATCGCGTATATATACACACTGGTGTAGATAGGCATCAATGTACTGCATTGCACAAACCGCAGTGCTTATTTTTGGATCCAATGTATATTTGAGATGTAGTGAGTTACTTTTTGCGTTATTTCTTCGGAAGACGGCATGCTTTTGCTGCTGCAAATGCTTGCTGTTGGATTTGTTCTGATTCTCATTTTTTTCGTTATCTTAAATTAACTAGTTGTGTAGAGGATACAATGAATTTCTATTCAGAAAAAAAAAAAATCTACAAAACTAACAGTATTTGTACTGTTTAGTAAACTGCAATACAATCTATATAGTTTGTTTTTCCTTTTGTCTGTGTATTTAGTTCTTTGGGTTTGTGTGTGTTTGCTGTGGTGGGCATGGCTTCGACTAGATGAAGACACAAATGCAAATATCGGTCTTTGATTCAGGGTCATGGATTCATCTTAGCCTGAGCAGACCATGCAGTATTTGATGTATAGACACATATGAGTATATATCTAATAGAGCTAGTTTACTTAGTGCTGAAGCTTGACACGGTGTGTTTTAAGGTGTGCAATTCTCATTTATGCATGTGTGAATCGATTTTTGTTTTCTTGATTATATCATTATATCGTATGTTGAAAGCTTGTTGGTGTCAACTGCATTTTATACATTCCGTCAGGGAG
>JAUMHP010000239.1:277015-291255 GCA_032361065.1 Enteromius trimaculatus | reverse complement strand
TATCTTTAATGGACATCTTTATTTGATATCCTAATGATTTTTGGTTTAAAAGAAAAATGATAATTTTGATCCATTCAGTGTATTTTTGGCTATTGCTACAACTGTACCTGTGCTACTTATGAAAAGTTTTGTGTTCCAGGGTCATATATGTACTAAGCTACTGAGGTATGCAATTATGCAACCTCCCAACTTTTCTCTTTAACAAAAAGCGTTTATCCTTGGACTGTAAAATATAATTTCAAAGTTTACAGCATTCAAGATATCATTACAAAACATTTCAAAACAAACAAATTACACTTTCACATGTGACCAACAATTCCACAACAAATATACAATTTTCTAATGAAATATTAAATTATAAAATATTAAACTAAATTACCGAAGTTGACACATCTCACAGTGGTGACGAAAATCTGAATTAGTAGTAATTTCAGTTAATTATTGTATTAAAACAAACAGCAAATAGTGATTATGTTATATTGTTTCTTTTTTACTTTTATTCAAGAGTCACATTTAAGCATTTTGGACACTGTTTTAGATGTAGTGAGAAGTCAATAAGTATAATAGATTTAACAAAACAATAATAGAATGTAATAGAATGGGATAATTGTGTTAAATACATTATTAATTCTTGTAATATTTACAATTGAAAATACTTTTTTCTATCCATTAAAAAAGCATCATGGTTTCCCCCAAAATATTAAGCAAAAACAAATTTAGATGATGTGTTCTTTTTGAGCATCAGTAAATGTGTTCACCTTTTGTTATTGCTGTGCATGAGTCAGTTGCTCTCAGTGTGATAAGATGGATCTCAAAATCATTACACAATACAGACTGTTGGAAAGGGTTCATATACTGTATGCAGAAGATACTGGAAAACCAAAGAATGAGCAAGAGCTGGAGTATTTTTTTCTGAAGAGCAGCAAACAGCTGAACTGCTCAGGACCACAAGGGACGCATGAACAACTATCACTAAACAGAAAAGCATCCAGGAAATGACACACAGCTTTAAAATTCAAGGGTATGTAAACTTTTGAACTGGGTCATTTTTATAGTTATTATTTTGTCTTGTAGAGAATATATAAACATCTGTTATATGAAATAGCTTATTCTGGACTCTATTAAATAAACAACTGCATGCAATTTTCATGATCCCTCTTATTTTGTTTAAATGATTAACATTTTGCACATTCTGCGAGGGGCATGCACATTTATGTGCAAAACTGCCCATTGGGCAGTCCCTTTTAGAGCCTTCATGGAAGACCTCACAGTGACAACAAAAGTGCCTGGGGGAACCTAGAGGGGTTAGAGAAGCTCATGTCTTGGGTGCGTATAGCTTTGAACTTACATAATCCTGGACTTTAGTGTTGAAGAAAGGGAAAGTAAACTAACTCCAACCAAATGCAGAACAGTGAGTGAGGAGGAAAGTGTTGAAGGAAAAGATCAGTGAGAGCAGAAATGGCAACATTACAGCCAGTATGATTACATGTATGAAGGACGAAGAGTAGCCCATAAGTAAAAAGAAAATCTGGCTAGCTCTGTGCACCGACTACATACTGGACCATAAGAGACAGACTACTGCTTTGGGAGAAGATGGAAGAGGGAGTGCTGGAGGCCTACTTCTGGAATGGGTGAAAAAGCAGCTGCACGCCAGCGGAGGTGGGTTGCCAAGGGTTTGTAGGTAATTTGAGCAAGCTTACAGAATGCTGGGAATAACTGACCCAGACCAGAGAAGAGCCATCAGCAACAACATGGAAGCTATACGGTGGGCATCAAGATGACTATGGCTCCAAAGGGGTGACACGCGGGGGCAACTGGCAACTTTGATGAACTCTTAAAATCAATTTGAAATGTTGACTACTACATATATCAGAATCAGAAAGAGCTTTATTTCCAAGTATGTTTGCACATACACTATATACTCTGCCACCTTGTTCAATTCCACTTTAAACTGTGCTAAAACTTGACAGCTATTACAAAACACCTGCTAGCAATAGCACCCATAGGATTCTTAATTTTGTTGCATTGCACGTCAGGGATCATATTTTCTGTTGTATGAAGAACAGCTTATGAATTGTCTTAATAAAAAACGATTTAATAAGTGTGTATTCCTATAAAATGAGTGTTTTTACATTTTATACCGTTTTTGAAAGCAATAAGCCACTTGAGACAGAGCTAAAAGTGCTTAGGCGACCAGTCAGTATCCAGAACTGTAACAAGGTGTTTGCTGAGTATTTATTTTTATTTTTCGCACTGTATGTGTGTTTAATAGAAACTGGTGGATTACAAATCAGTCTAAGAGTAATATTCTATACTGACCGCTAGAGCATGCACATGGCACAAAACTAGTACAGCTCCAGATTCCCTGCATGCGAGCACTCACAAGACAGCTGAACAACAGACAAAGAATTGCATGCATCCTTTTCAACATCCGATCACGTTATGGGCGGTAAGAATGAGTTTGAGCTAAACCATTCAAAAATGCACCCCCTCTCGCTTCCCCTGTGCCGCAGTGATGGTGGACTATGGGCATTTTCGCGAATGCGGTTCTCCTCTGGCACTTGGAGCGGCGTGACCATCGCACGTCCCACTGACTCACGGATCTGAGCAGATGTCTGGTCCAGTACCGACACCGGGCCACCTCCTCTGCAAACACAAATGGCTGGTCGTGTAGAGAGAACCTGGAGAGGTCTGCACAGATTGAGCATCCTGAGAGAGAGGAGGAGAAGATGCTCGTGCACACTTGCGTCTGGAGGGATGCGGAGCACTAAACTCTCATCTTTAGCAATATTTCTACTTTTGTTCCACAGCGCGCAGGCTTACGACGGTAAGGCGACATCTCATCTATAAACCTGGCATCTTAAACTACTGTTTTCTAACACAGCTCAAGCCTTGGCCTGAACGACTGAAACAATGATTTTGTTGAAAAGAAAAGCCTTGCACCTTTGCTGATTGCACATGCACTGAAAGTGATTTCCTTACATCCAAAAACACATAAAATCTTACTTTCATCAATCTCTGTGTTATCATACAACCATAGGCCTATACTCATATATTGAGGCATTTTGCATGTGTCAAATATGCAACAATGACTAGTCTACACGCTACTTTGCCTTGACTTTTGTGAACAGTGTGTGTGTGTGATGTAATGTGATGAAGCGCACGTGAGTGTCCAGCAGTAACGCAGTGAAGTGTGTAGGCGCGCGCTGATGGATACTGCAGCTCTACACGAGATTGCAGCGCTCTATTGTCTTTATAACACCCCTAACACGCTTAAAATTTGTTTCCTGACATATATGCATATCTATCCTTTAATTGCATTAACTAACTAACATTACTGTCCCAAGTGTAATCTAGGGACTAATCATTTGTTGAGATCATATTGCACAGTAGGCATCATAAATTAACCGGTGCAAAGGAGCAGTAAAACTGTCCAAGGCAGCAAGGTCTGAGTTTAGATGCTGACTGAGGCTCGCTGGTCCTAAAAATGCTGGAAGAGCATCTGCAGAGATCCTGTTGTTTTACATTGTGAATGAATGTGGACTAAATGTCTCCAATGTATCACATTATGGAGAGCAGCCACAGTTTAATGAAAGCTTAATTATTACAGTATATGCATGTCAAAGATGAAAAATATCATTAATTCAGAATAAAAATTTAATTCAAAGGAAAGTCTTTGTGTGTGTGTGTCCGGTTGAGAAGTGAATATTTGCTTTAACTGGGTCACTGTGCTGTGAGCAAGATAGATCAGTGTTTGACCTGTTTAAATTTTTCTTCTAAATATTTCCCACCAAGCACCGGATGTCTATATAACGTCAGATTGACATAACATCGGACAGACGTTGCATTCTGGTTGAAAATGAAAATCGAGTTAAAGTCAGTATTTGACGTCAATTTAACATTGACATTAGACGTTGAATTTGCTTTAAATTTTGGTCACCTGACATTGCAACCTTGATGTTGTGTGCCTGCTGGGTTATAGCATATTGGAGAGTATGGGTTGGTTGGTACAGGGTTTGGTCTGGGTCAAGTAAGTCAGCTGATAAAAACCTAACAATAATCCACAAATAATCTACACAATCCTTAATTGACTCAACCATCAGTTGACATCACGTGAAGTTGATTTAATTTGTTAAAATTCTGTCATTTATTTTTATTTCAAAACTAGTAAAGCTCATTCCTTGAATTATTTTTGTGCAGATGACTAGTATTGTGGTAAATAGTTATTTGCAAAGCAAACTGGGAAAATTAACATAAAAATCCGTAGTTCCATGGTTTACAAGCTAATACTGTGAGTAAATTTAGAACTAATTTTATGATATGTCGATTAATTAGTCAAATTAATCAGAAATTCTATCTTTAAAATTACACCCAAAGATTATTTAAACATTGTGTTGAATCAGAAATTATTAAATAGACATTAACATGAAAGCATCTCATTATAACATTTATTACAAATAAATACAATTCAACAGCCTAATTAACTATGGAACATAAAAGGAGATAATTTCATGAACATCTTAGTTTTTATTAATAATAATATTTATAATATTAATAATAAGAATAAGAATAATTATTATTATTATTTTGTTCATGCAATGGAAATCATTGGTAATCAAAACAGCTTTAGTCTTCAAAATATAACAATACTCTAAATAAGAAACTAAATCTGCCAGCAGGTGGCGGTAAATGTCTTTGCAAGTCATTAATTCCATGGCTGATTCATTCAGGGGTTCTTAGGGGTGTAACAATATGCATATTCGTATTGAATTGTTCGGTACAAGGCTTTCAGTTCGGTATGCATTACAAACCGAACGATTCAGAAAAAAAAAAAAGAGAATAAAGTGTGGAAAATATAATGTTTTCAGTGCTACGCTCAACAAGGCAGCACAAACTATCCCCGCGGCATTCAGGTAGGCATTTCCCTTTGTCAATTTTACAGTAGCCAATTAAGTTGAATGGAATAATAAGCCAAGCACAGGTTCTGAAAAAATACTGTATTGACATTTGTCTAAAGATGTGTACATCCCTTAAATTAAAGTATACCTCTTGCCCTTTGAAGCCACGACCAAATCTAGCTGCATTTCAACCCAGCATCCAGCTGTATAACTAGAGCTGCTTCGTTCTGCCCTAACACACTAAAATAATGTATTATATTTAAATTTATATAATTAAATGTAACTTACTCTCTTAAGGGTACGTCTAAAAACTAGTGAAAAACACGAGGCGCGTCGCTTCTTCGACCAATTTCAAAGCACTTGGACGCTCGCGCTTCTGTAGCATATGCTGTTACTAGGCAACTGTGAAGGCGCTGTCTGTTATAAAAACATTTCTGCTTTGGATTTTAAACTGTGCGGCTCTGTTGAAAATAAAGATGTGAACATGCATGTGAACGGCCCCTAAGCCTTTGGTGACACATAAACACCACAAAATTAAATTGTGGATCTCTCTCCTGTCGTCTCTCCCACGCGGATTGTCCCGCAGGAAGAAACGGTGGATGGTGCTCAGCCTTCTCAATTTGAAATGGCTCAATCTACTTTTTATTAAGTTTTAATTAATCAATAAATACCATCCAAGACTGACTTTTCCAGACATACTTTTATGTTAATTTTAAAAAATAAAAATGTGAAAAAAAAAAAAATCGAATATATTGTCTTTTTTAATTTGATTTTTGCTGTATAGAAAACATACCGAACCGTGAAACTACTGTATCGTATCAAACCGAACCGTGATTTTTGTGAACCGTTACACCCCTACTCTCTCTATAAATGGCTTTTTGAATCATTGATTCACATGATTCCTTCAAAACATGGATTCATTCATTCAGAAAAAAATAGAAAGAAAGAAAGAAAGAATTGTCTGGGGACCCCAGACATTTGAATAGTAGTATATATTATAGCACATTACTAGTTTTGAATAAGTTATTTTCAACTTATTTATCAAAGAATCCTGAAAGTATCACAGGTCCCAAAAAATCTTAAGCAGCACAACGGTTTCCAACATTGATTATAAATCAGCATATTATAATGATTTCTGAAGGATCATGTGAAGACTAGAGTAATGATGGTGAAAATTCAGCTTCAATGGAATAAATTATAATTATTATTTAAACATATTAAAATAGAAAAAAGTTATTTTAAATCGCAATAATATTTAAACAAATGTACAGTATTCTCTGTTGTTTGATCAAACAGATAAAGCCTTCATGAGCATAACACATTTCTTAAAAAACATTAACAGCAGTGTGTATGTATGTCATATTATTTATGCATGTATTTTTTTTTTCTTTTACTTTTGTTGCTTTTGTTATTTGTTTATTACTAATAGCACAACTTATCTTTGCCTGAACTATGCTGAGGGACCAATACAGAAGGTTTCAGTTATGTTCTCTTCACTTGATGAGCTGTCTGAAAGTCAGTTATATATTATGCATGGGACGCATGTCTGTTATTTGCTTATGATGATGCTCAGTTATGATGGTGCATTTTAATGCGTTGTTAGTCATTAACATATGATGCGTGACTCTTGGTAGTGTGCCCACATGTGGTGGGATATTAGATTACCAAATAATGAATGCTGATAAAGGATGAACTCAAAGGATCACTCTAACAAAGCCTGTGCAGAATATTAACTCCCTGGAATAAAACAATTTAGAAAACATCAATACCAATGAGCGTGTTCCATCTCCCAAAGGCATGTCTCTTATGAACCAATTCATAATAATCCATAATTCAAAAAACAAATCCTTGAATCAAATCTTTTCTCAGTACAGTGCAAAGGAAACCAGAGACCTGACCTTACCATTTGGGCTTAGTGAAAGCACCATCTAAATGTATTCTTACCAAAGCAACACGTCTGCTTTTGTGTACTGATGTTCATCGCATAAGACCCTATTTTCTTTGGAACTGTCAAACATCTCCACGGATGGTCATAAACAGCACACCATCCCTCGTACCGCTGCAGGGGTAAATCAGGTTACACTGCATGACCTGCCCTGTGGCCCATGAACATTTATCTTTCCCAAGACATTCGTGTTTCCTCAAAGTGCTGATGTACAATGCCCCTCATAGAATTCCAACTTTGCCCTTTCACTTAATGGATATAAACTGACAGAATCAGCAACATACAGCAGAACAGCGGCAGAAGTACTCAATCTATATTATTGTTATGAGGGACTGGTGCAATAATCCCTGGTTGATATGATTTTATCAGAGTAAGCTAGCTATACTGCAAAAAATGACTATGATTTTAATGGTAAAAAACTGTACAAATGCTACAGTAAAAACCTGTTAAATGGTTAATGATAAGTTCCCCTAATATATGTGGGGAAACACCGTTTTTGGAAGTGAAAAAGAATGTAAATGTTCTGCGTTGCAGTTCAAAATGCATGTTTTTCTTTGAAACAACTATATTTCTTCTTAGTTTTTGTCTTATCGGTTATGTTTGTTAGTGTTGTATGATACATCTAATGTTGTTAAATTAATGTCTCACATTGGTGTTGTTTAGTGTTTGTGTGAATGACACTGAACCTACTATACATGTTGTTTTAAAAGCTGCTGGCAATGGGCTTTGGTTCATCATTTTGACTTTCTCTTCACCACCTGCATTTGGTGGTTATCACTATATTTCAAAGGTGCAAAACAGATTTCAGTATTTAAATAGGTTGGTATAACTTAATTAAATTATGAAATTAAATGGCAAATTTAAAGGGCAGGTAATAGGGGTTTCAAAAAAATATCATATTTGCAGTTTGTAATGTGGCTTCATTGTGAACAGTCTGCAAAGCTGTTAATCAAAAAAGTGCATGATAAAGAAAGAGTCGACTCAGAATCACTGTAACGAGTTGTTACATTTTTTAATCTTCTGCGGTTACCGGTATACATCACTAGGTAAAATATTTGCATAATCCACGTCTCCCCATGAAACATGAACATGGGTGCATCTCAATCTGCTCCCTAGCTCGTGAATCAGTCGATTGTGTATACGAGTTCGGTCACTGGTAAGTTCCCTGACTCAATGCATGTTGGGAGAATGATCATTCGAATAACAATACAGTGACGTGATTACATGCAGCTTCAACGGACAACATAGTAGAACATCATCACTCGAATTAATAAACAACATGCAGAACCAATCTTATTTTTATATTACTAGTGCCCGTACTACTAAACAAGGGAGGTTATGCGCGCACAAAATCGTATCTGCACGCAAACGCACAATTTTTGATGTTTTATATTTATTGTCTAAGGATGATGATCCTTAGAATCAGTGGTTAAAATACATTTTTTACACAATACCACAGCAGTACAAGAAGAACCGTTTTTTGTGCACTCATCATTTTACCAATGACTGCAGTGTCTCCACAGATTTGCACCTTATTTATGGCGTCATATATGCAAATTCAATTTTTTGCCAGCGGGAGGCGGTGTTGTCATGGTAGAGACTAGGTTTCCCTGGTAACGCTGTATACAAAGCAGTGCTCCGCTTGCAAAAAGTGATTTTCAGACATTATATGCAATTTCCTTAAGAAATTTTCAGAAATCTTCAGAAATTCAGTAATATAAACATTTTGAAACATGCAATGCTCATTTATTCAACTAAGTTAAAGCCTTATCTGTTTGTAGCGACCAATCAAAACAGATCTGGCCAACTGATCAATCAGAGCAGAGTTGGCTAATGGAAGACCTTAAAGGTGCCCCATGCACTTTTACAAGCTGTTTGGAATGTGTGTTGGGAGTGTGTGTACACAACCACCCTACAATGATAAAGATCCACCAGTAGTTTTCTTTTAATTTAATAAAATTAAGTTACCCCTTCTGAAATCAAGCCGTTTTCAAATGCATGTTGGTGTGGCGTCACTCTGACAGCAGCGTGTCACACAGACTGAACTGGTGTCTTACCTCAGACCCGCCCTGAGTGAGCCGTCATCAGACCGAGGCGCAGAGACAAGCAAGACTCCTAAGAGATTGAGGTGTTTTGTTGTTAAATGTATTAATGAACATAGCATACAGTGACGAATGACGCAGAGGACTTGCATTACGTTTGGTCAGTGGAGCTTGTGCTAATTCTAATATTAAATGCATATTTAAAAAAAAAAAAAAAAAGTGTTTTCTGACCTTTTTTGCATTTAAACCTGTTGTTGTAACACTGGAGACTGAGGCGTGCGCATCCATGTGCAGTATTTTATTAAAGCAAGGTCGTACAGGCAGGGTCAGAAGGAGCAAACAGGTACAATAAGGGCTAGGCTAAACCAAAGTCAGTAAATAAAGCAATGGTCAGGGAAGGCAGCGAACAATCCCAAACGAGAAACAATCTAAGGACAAAGAACCATAAAACAACCACAGGAAACCGCTCGGAAATGATAGCTAGGAAGACCAAGAATTTGGGACAGTTGGTGTGTGAGTCTGGCTTAAATGCTGTGGTAAATGAGGGTAAGTGTGGGTGTGGCTGATTGCAAAAAGGTGTGTGATTGCGAATCTGAAACAGGATGGGGGATTGCAGCGTGTTTGGCATACTTGGTTTTATTCTCAGAGAACTGTTTTTTACACTTAGCCTACCTTTGTTTCTCTGCTGCTCAAATAAAGTGATTGAGCAGTTTGGAAATTACCTTTGGTCCTTTGTGAAGTCTTTCTAAAGAACTGCAAGTTTAATTGCTTTTCATGGGCAGGCATTATAGCTTCATGGGATTAGATGAAATGTAGCCCATCTCCGTCTGTCCTGTTGAAATTTGTATCTATGAAACAAAGCTGTACTGGTATACAATGGAGGCCTTAGCTGTTTGGGTGTGAGAGATGCAAATGATCATGCTTTGTTCATTATTATCTGATTAAATGGGTTTAGAGTCTCAATCTTTGTTATGACAGGTTGTGAAAACTATAAAATTACTATGCAAACAGATACATTTATAAGAGAGAGGGGTGAAGGTCTATGATCTTAATTCTACTGGATATTGTATATGTGTATATGTGTAAAGTATACAGAGTTAGAAAAGGTTCCTGCATTACGTCTCTTACATTTAAAATGAAAATACTCACTCTCTCAGTATTTTAAAACAATCTGGCATTCTCCCCTCTTCTCCTACACACTGTACTCTAAATACCTTCAGAGCTGCATGTGCAAGCAAAGAGTCTCTAATATTAATAGGTTATAGCCTATATTTCATAACATCCCATAAAAACAGAGCACAATGACCATGTAATGATTTGGCAAGTTCACAGATTCTTGTTCCATTCCAATATTTTTACCAGTAAGGGGAAAGTATTAAGTGACACAATTACTAAATTACTTTGTAGTGATGTAATTTTTAACTAACACCGGTTTCACACTGCACGCATCAGCAGTGCATAATTGTCATGTAAGTAGAGCAGGAACGGCGCGTGCTGTTTGTGCTTTCACATTGGCAGCGTTTGCCGTGCGCAGCTGAACCGCGGCTTGTACTGCAGTAAGCTATAGACAAGCATCTTATTCCTGTTGTATCTTCCAGCAATCTTCTTCGAACACTGTGTGCTTTAATTTACGTTATTGCCAAAATACTTTGTTATGCGACTGCCTTATTATAGTTTACACAATAAACTTGAGCAAAGTTTTCAATATGTGCATATGAAAAAATAGCAGAGCCTGTCAGCAAAAAGGATGTCTGACCCTTCTCGCATTTTGTGTAAGAAATATTATATTTTGCCATGCAAAGGAAGGCTTGCGTGCAGATGCTTGATTAAATAGGTTACACTTTGAGATCCAAGACAAAATTTTAAAGGTTTCCAACAAAAAAAAAAGTGTATTTGGATTGAATTATTGAATTGCAAAATGAATCTTAAAGCTAACAAATGCCTCTAGTTTTATTCATTTAACAGACCTTTTAAGTTCGGGAAAAATGCATTTTATTTTTGCATATGGTGAGCATGAAACATTAAATACATCAATTACACGATTTTATGGTAAAATCTGTTACTTTTCAAGTTAATCGGGTCAGTTTAGATCAAGAACAAGGTCACTTTAATTCATCTTAAGCGGCACAGCAAAAATAAACTCGACGGCGAAACTATTCTGCATGCTGTGTGAAAGCACTCATCTGTTAACATGGGCGGCGAAAAAAAATACGCCCTGCTGACACGTGTAGTGTGAAACCGGCGTAAGGCAAACGGTATGTAGTCATGTAATCCAATGTAATAGCAGAATATTATATATGTAATTAAGAGTAGTGGTTAGTTAATCAATAGAATATTACTAGAAAAAAGGATCAACCTCTTGATGGGGGGAAAAGCAACCCAGCACCCTTGGATTTCCCCCTCAGATATAACAGATATGTGTTGGGATTCAGTGCAGTTTTTAAACTCTACAATGGTCAAAGATATCTATCCAACATTCTCACAGGATATCTAACTGCTTCAGGCCTGCTCTCACGCTCAGCAAGGTACCAAAGTAGGTTAAAGTTCTGATAGGGTATTTTTTATTTTTTTATTTTTTTTTTATTTAGGTCAGTGTACTGTGGCACAGATTTCACTCTGATGATGTGCAGTACCTTCTTGGGAGAGTCTCTCTGCTGGGTTCAAGGTTAAGCTAGATTCCTTCACTAATCTGTACTTTGCTCTCGTATCTAGTTGTTCAGCCCTCACTGTGTTTTGAGTAATGAACTTACTTTATTATTGTGCACATTAGTGATAGTAATATGAACAAACCCCCGGTAACACTTTAGAATACTGTTCCACATTTAATGAATAACTACACAGGAATTACTAATTAAAAATTACTAATGCACTTTTAACATTTCTTGTAACCACTAATAATTTAAAGAAACCCTGATTAATGATTTGGTAAGTAATAGTGCTCAGTTAAAACTGGTAGCTAAATCACCACCACTTTTTTTTTTTTTTATATATATATATATATATATATATACTGTATATTCTGGAGAACTACTAAGAACTGTTTATAATTCATGACAATTTGGTGGTCAAAGCCACATCGAAGTCGCCTGTTTTCTGCTGGACTGGTGAGCAATCATAGTGAAAACTGTTGTTTGATAGCTTTAGTTGCAAGATGGACATTACCGCAGAGACAAAAAACATTTTTTTCCCTGTCAGTGTTGAAAAATACTGATTTCGTATGCACGATTGCATTTCACTTTCACTTTTCATTATGATGTTTCACTGTAGATTTCGTTCCTTTCCCCTCCCGCAAGCCACCTCATCCCAATGCTGTGTTTGGAAAGAAAGTTGCGTTTCAATGGCAATAAACATTGGATAAAAATACTTTCTCTCACAGTTGTATTGTTAAGTAATTATACTGTATATAAATTGCGGGCATCAGGGGGCCGCTAGTAATGTGCATGGCATTAAAACTGATTTTGTATGCACGATCGCTTTTCACTTTTACTTTTCATCATGATGTTTCACTGTAGACTTTGTCTGATGCCAATTTGGTAGATGTACAAAAAAATGTAACTAACGAAACAATGATCAATGAGGGCGGTACTCTGATCTGTGTATTTATTTCCACAGTGCTAATTATTATTATTTATTTAATATTTAGCTCACACTTTTACCAAGAGGTACCAGCTCTGATCTTTAACTAGGCAACTTAATACTGTAATAATTAACTTAAAAGCCAGGTTCTAACAACAGAAGTATAATCCGCTTTGCATCTTACTCTATTTAGGAACAGCCCAGTTAGTTCTATATCTTGAATTTATTGGGGTAAATTTTTTGCCTCAAGCCCCAATTATTATTATGTTTTCACCCTGGTTTGTAAAGTAGAGTCAGCAAGTCAGTTAATTGGTTTGACTGACCCCAGTATGGATACAGTATGTCAGATTCGTTTAATAATCACTCTGTTGTGTACGCAGTGGGGCACTACTCAGACAGGTTCATTATTAAAAGGTTAAAGTTCAGCATGTTTTTTTTTTTTTCATGTGAGCCTTAGAAAGAGTGATTTAGAACATAAAAATCCAAGGAGACAGGACCCATGTACAGTTTAGTTTCTTATAACCTAATTTTTAAAAACAGCTGAGCATAGTTTTTACCTCTCAGTTGGCTGAGCTAGCTATCAGTCTACTCTCTGCTGTTTTCCCATTATAGAGATTTAGGTTTATGGAGTTTATTAGTGTGTGTGATCTGTTATAGAGAGACTAAACTCCAGGGTCTCAATGCTGGCATGGTTTCTTAGTAAATGAAGATGATGATATATCAGAGAAATCCTTCTCGTTCATTTTCAAGCCAGCAGGCTTGTCCTCCCTAAAGTAGTACAGAGGGGATTATGTGTGAGAAAGAAAGACCAGAAGGTGGAAAAACGATTTATTGAAAGAAAGTTTTGTTGCTCAGAGGTTACTGTTTTATTACTTAATAGAGTTCTCAGGTATATTTCAGTGACAAGACCAGAAGTCTTCAAGTGAGTGGGTGGTTCTTGCTGAATTAAATCTTGCTGAATTAACTCCTTTTAGGAAGTTAATAACAATAAATAATATTGTTGTAAACAATAACAATATGCTTCTAATTTGCTGCTTATTGATACTTATTAAGGTAGTTGGTACGTTTAGGATTAATGATGTAAAATATGGTCATGCAGAAAATGTCCTTTATAAGTACTAATAAACAGCCACTATATTATTAATAGACATGCTAACAAGCAACTAATGAGAATTGGTCCCTGTACTAAAGTCCCTATACAGTATAATGAATCAGACTTTCAAATGTAACCTATGGGAGAGAGAGGACCATTTACGATAAACCAAATCACTAAAATCGATATAACTTTCCACTGATACATATGAAAGATATATGGTACATATGCGATACTCAAGAGAGAATAGCTGCACAAGAGAGAGAGAGAGATAGAGAGAGAGATGTTTAAATTGAACTTGTTCACTAGAAATAATCAGTAGGGGTACAGGTTTAGGAGTGAGTTAGGTGTGGTCATTCGTCCCCAAATTGCATTTAAATAAACATATTTATGTTTACACCCAACAGAGGGCACTTGACTTTAAAACGTAGTTTGTAATAAGGTGCTTGCACAAACGGCCTATAGGCTCCCAAAAATGACTTGTTACTGGATTCTGGATACAAACAAAAACTTATTAGCTGTTTGAAAACATGCAAATATTGTTATTCTTTTCTTCTCTGTGACAAGCAGAAATTAGAAACAAAGTTGCACAGCTCTGTCTTTATGCATTTTGTTTGTTTTGCAAACATTTTAGCAATTATGAAAGAATCTTAGTCATAAAAAATTAAATACTGAGACAAACATAG
>JAUMHP010000239.1:209349-224825 GCA_032361065.1 Enteromius trimaculatus | reverse complement strand
CCTAAATAATACGTCTTGCAGATGTAAATGCAGACGTCAAATAGATGTCTCCTAGATGTATGTGTGCTATCTGGGGAAACTCCTTTTGGCTCAGCGACAGCCCCGAAAACCTGACAGCTCTAGAGAAAATCTGAATGGAGGAGTGGGCCAAAATCCTTCCTGTAGTGTGTGAAGACCTGGTAAAGAACTACAGGAACTGTTTGACCTCTGTAACAAAGGCTTCTGCACTTTGGACTCAAGTGATAAGTCAAATACTTATTTGACACAGTAATTCCCAAATAAATTTCGAAGACTCCTATATGATTGGTTTACCGCTACAGCGCTCCACAGAGCTTGTACCAAAACTACAGTGGACAGTGCTTTTTTAAGCGAATCCGGCACATTTCTATGTAGTGAACTTCAGCATTGTATAATGCATAACATTATAACGTTAAGCCATAGTTTATCATTACTTAAGCCACATTTACACATCTCCTACCCTCCATTTTCAATAATAACATTGTGCACTTTCAAAAACCTTGTCATTTATATCAACCCCCATAAATACGCCGTCAAGCGCAATAATAACTATGCCAATGTAAATAGGGTGCTCACATGACGTTAAGCATTTTCTGGCGCATAACCAAACCAACAGGGAACCCAACCTGCGTCTTCCCTTCATGCAAACGGAGCCTTAAACTAATGATGAGACAGACAGTCAAGCTGCGTGAATCACAGTATTAGACTACAGGCCCACAGCTGAACAACAGAACTAAAGAAACGCAAGTTAGCCGGTGACCAGGACATCTGCAGGGTTGTTACACAGCATAACGTACCCAAATACGCATTTTGAACGATCGCTAGAAAACACAATAATCATTATTAATCTTACTTACAGGTAGAAGTTCAGAGGAGCAACCCGGTCCAAATAAACTGGGCACTGATCCATCTTTTAAGAACAAGCGTTTGGTGAATATCGCGTTGTTCTCCAAGATTGGAAAAGCAGTCATCAGTAAAACGAGGCGAACACAAAAAGAGGCTGTACTGCTGAGGTGTTGTTGAAAAAGATTAATGTTAATCACTTAATATTTGTAGATTCATCTTTCAGAAGGGTATATAAAACAAATAAACTCTCACAGGATACAACGTCTTCTTCACATGATGTAATCCATGTGGAGATTGTACTGTTTGGGGGCGGGGCAAGTTGTTTGCAACATAGAACATGAGCAGACATTATGCAAATATGTTACTTTGTGACGTGTGGCCGTAACAGAGAAAGATTCTAATTGCTAAAGACTCGTTTAGGCGAATGTGAGCTGACTTTATGTTTATGTTCACATACAGCTACATGACACACTGCATGAACAATCATGTTTGAAAAAGCATAATAGGGCATAATCATATAATATGATTTCCAGATTTTTCTTTTTATATTCTGTCTCTCACAGTGGAAATGCACCTGTGCTAAAAATTGTAGTCCCCTCCAAGTAACAGAATTCGCAAAACCACAGGGTGATCAAATACTTCCTGCCCTTACTGTATATATATATATATATATATATATATACACACACTGACATGTGTTTCCTTACAGAGTAAGTTAAATTACCAGTTGTTCCTTTCTTACACTAAGGCACAATATATACAATGTCACTAATACTGTATATAAGAAGTATCCACTAGCTTTTAAAATCAGTATGTGTTTGGGTGCAGTCTGAGGTTGAAAAATTAGTTTTTAACTAAGGTCCTTTTTACCAGATGACCATCCTCATAAGGAAAATAGCGACCAGGTTCATGAATATAAATGAAACCATCTCTACTGACATGATCCAGTCTGTCACTGTGGCTACCAGCATCGCTGAGGAGCAACAGGGTCACACGCACATTTTTGCAGACACATGCATCCCAAAAGGCATACTGACAGACAGAGATAAAGGCACACCCATTGGAACCTAACTTAATTATTTTTTAACCTTTTACTTGGCAGAGGTCATACTGGTCTGGATGACACACAGACTTGCCAGTATATACAACCCTTAACAACACACACACACACATGTAAATAAGCACGTCCCTCACAATAACAACATAAGGTGCCATATGTTCAAGCCCTGTTGGCACATGCTGCATCTGACCTTTGTCAGCTGGAACTTGGGTCAACATGAAGAGACGAAGTGTGCTAGAACAGAATTTTCAATTTGTCTCAAAAAGCAAATTAATAACAATAATAAAAATAAGCAACAGAAACAATAATATCAAAAAGGTTAATTATTTGTTGGCCCTAATACCATTCCAAATCTTAATTTTATTTTACTTTTTTGGTACAAAACACTCAATCCTTTCAAGTTAAAAATAATTACTCAAATTGTCACTTAAATAAACTATATTTTTGATGTGCTTTTTGGCGTTTTTAGTGCTTTCAGAACTTGTTAGATGGGGCCAATATAAACTGTTGTGATATCTAAAAAACAGCATTGTAATCCATTCTTTGTTTTGCTTTATATACGAAGACATAACAGCAGTGAGTAATGATAGAATTGACATTTTTGGGTGGTGAACTATTACTTCAAAAGAAAATGGGCTGAAAGATCCATTCCATGGGCATAACTTGTTATACTGTAAGTTTTGCTTATCATATAACTTTTCCACTTCAATATGAATATATTTAGATATATTCTCTCAGAGGTGGAGACTTAATCTGTCTTGATAAATGGAACCAGTTAATTAAAATCAAAAGATATGCTGAAATCACAGGATCAGACTTTTTCCACTTTAAATAAGAAATGAGAGCAAAGAAAAATTAATCTTCTACAGAAGTGATAATGTTGGCCAGTGCAGCTGTCACATAATTAAGGAAGGGATTTTGTCTGCATTTGTACAATCAGATTTTTGAAGTGTTTGCAGTTTTGTTGTTGACATAATTGTTGTTAATATTTATGTGTTTTTGGCAGAGCATTATGACAGCTCCTCAGGATCACTTCAGCTTATTTCTGTAAAACCAATGGCAGCTCCACCCACCTACTCGCACCCTGCATCCTCCGACCGCAGCCAGGACTCTGCTGTATTCAATGGAGAGGTAACACTTCATTTTATTAGAGACATCTTCAAATGGAAACCACTGACCAAAGTCATTTTACTGACCTTCTAATGCATTTTCCATGCAAAAAATGGCTACCAGACTGCTTGGACGGTTTTACAAGGAAAATGAATAAATACATGAATAAATGAACGCATACGTTCTTTTCAATAATATAACTGTAAGACTTACTTTAACATCATATATAGTCTATATAGTGAACAAAAGCTTATTCTTAGCACATCTAAATGGATACTCTTGCTTAATTTAGTCAAATTTGGGCTTCAAAGAGACCTGGCACAGATTTCTTTTAGACTATCACATTACCTGTGGGAAATCAAGTGGAACCACATTTTTAATGCATGCATTTTTTTCTTCTTCTTTTTTACTTTTTTTTTTTGTGGATAAATGGCCAATCCCCCTTCTCTCTTTCTCTCTATGTGTATACAGGTGAATTTGGCTCTGAAACAGAAGTCAGACATCGAACACTACCGGAATAAGCTTAGACTGAAGGCCAAGAAGAAGGGATACTATGACTTCCCTTCTGCTGAGGGGAAAGGTAGCACAAAAGACCTGAGTCAGCGACACAAATACAGCCACGACAGGCTTCCACACCCACACGGCAGAGCTCAGGAACCGGAAGACGACCGGGGCTCCACGTATGTGAAGTATCGCAGGAGGTAAGTGATTCTGCCTGAATGGAAATGAGTGCAAGATATGGTTGTTTTTTTTTTGGAGATGCATACTTTAATGCTTGTTGTGACACTCTAAATGTGTCTCTCAGATTTATTGATCTACACAAATTATACCTGATAATGAAGATTGTAGTGTCATTTGTTAATTTTCAATAGTCCCAAAAGTGTGCTTAAGACAGACTGAATATTTTTTCATAAATAAAATATCACATAATTAATAAAAGAAATACAATTCATAAAAATATATTTATAATCCAAAAGGCAAATCAAAATAGCTTGTGCACATTTTAAAGTATGCCAAGCTTTAAAGTTTTTACACTTGCTTGAGGTGGTTTTTGACTTTATAATGCTGAATAATGGAAGATGGAAAAGCATTTGCCAAATAAATTCCTCTTGTGACTTTGTGCTGTGGAATGGCAAAACCTTAATAACCAGCGGACTGAACCTGTTTTGGGTCACCAACATATATGGAAGTCAATGGTAAGCCAAAAGGTTACAAACATTTTTCAAAATATCTTCCTTAAAATTCATACAGGTTTGGGACTACTTGAGGGTGAGTAAATGATGACAGAATTTTTCTTTTTGAGTGAACTATTTCTTTAATTAAGTCAGATCCTTAAAGGAACAGTTCGCCCAAAAATGAAAATGACTCATCCCCAAGCCATCCTGGGTTTATGTAACTACATAACTTTCTTCTTTCAGACAAACACAGTGAGAGTTTTTTTTAAATTTTTTTTTTTTACCTATTTGCCTCCGGGGGGTTAACACATGTCTTCTGAAGCAGATTGATGGGTTTTTGTAACAAAAAATATTTCTGTAATTCACTGACAATGGCTGTATTTACGTTTGTGAGAGTCAAGTTCCGGCTTCTTGGCTGACCACTGACTCAACATATGACATAAGCTGCATTCTTTCTTGTAGCTTTTTTTTTTACTTATTTTTCAACTTTTAATACCATTAAACACATTTAATATTGCTCTATCCTCGATTGTAATTTTGTGGTGCATTTTGAGATTTTTCAGGGAACGAATCTTTTAATGCATTGGAAGAATGTTGGGGTTGAAACAGCCCTTTAAAATGGTCCACTTGATCCTAATCAGAGTCTAAACTACTGAACTAAGGAGCTGATTGAGACACACTCATACTCTTGGCAGTTGCCAGGTCTAAGTAACAATAACAGTCCAACTGGTAGTAAACCTAGCCCAGTCACAGCCAAAACTTTCAAACACTCAGGGGGATATTAAAATCAGTTAAAAAATTTCCGGATGGGACAAAACCTCCTTTTAGGGGTTTCCACTTCAGTCAAAACCCATTTCAGGAAGGCAGAGTTTTGCTTCCTGACTCAGCAACACTTCACTTTGCTCATGATGGTAACCCAGTTTAATAGAAACAGTTCTAATTGCACAAGCATAATCGAACATTAAACACTATCTGTCTGTCCCTTTTCTCATCTTGCTGAAAAACAGTGAACAGTGTGAATATAATTGTATATATGTGGCAATGCCAAATATAATCAATATTCAGTGAGCTTTGTCAACTAGTTGTTAGCAATAATGAGCCTCGATGATGAAAACACTGTGCTCAGAAATGTCTGTTGTTCTTTTCCCAGGAGTAGACACAGAAGCCGTTGTCACAGACATGACTTGATCAGATATCCAGTACAGCTTTTGCCCGGTCTCATTAGCTGACCGAAATGCCCTTGCAGTTTTGTCTCAGTTTAAATATTTAATTTCCTTTTGGGATCCATTGGCACTCTGTCAAATCTTGTGTAATTTGCTGATCATTGTATAAAGACGGAGAGCGTATCTTGCAGCTGCTTTCAGCTTTCCATTTGATTAAGCCACAGTTGCCGGAGTCCTCTAGAACGGCTTAAAATCTAACCCCAGTGATTTGTTCTGATGCCCTTGAAAAAGAAATTAATATGATAGGCCTTCGGGAAAGTTGTTTCACTTAAATCCTATGAGAAAAACAAAGTGTCCCAAATTTGTATCTTTATTATTTGTGTAATATGTTCCCGGCTGGTGGAATGATCTTCCCATCGCTATCCAAAATGCCAGCTCCCTTACAACTTTCAAATGACTGCTGAAAACCCATCTCTTTCAACACTATTTGACATCTTGTACTTATTTGAACTTTGCCTGTTACATAGTATTACTGTATGAGCACTTACTAAGTTGTTTTTGCCTCTTTAGGACTAACTGCTTGATGTTTTCCCCACCTGTAAGTCGCTGGATAAAAGCGTCTGCTAAATGAATAAATGTAAATGTAAATGTAATATTGATTGATATTTACATCATGATGGCCTAAACAATTTAATCATGGCATTACATATGAATATTATTTTTCTGGCCACCAAACCAAACCTCTAATTTGCATTTTTTGTACTGGAATTTAAAAATGCTGTCACTATTTTAACCCTAAATTCAAGTTAATTGTAATATAAGTAATAAACATATTAGAAAAATATTAATTCTGTCCTCAGCATAAAAGTCAGCGAATAGTTTCCAATACAGAATCAATGCACATTGTGTTAATGACTGCTAGAAATTGCTGCAAGTATGGAGAAGACGCCTGTCCCGATTACTCCCATTCAAATATAGTTGCTTTGAACTACTGAGAGCTCCATGAACCACGCGACCTTGTGGCGGCGAGATCAAAGCTTGTCGCAACTCTGTTTCTCAATCGAAATAACAACCTAGCTTTATAAGCAAGACCCCACCATCTCTGCATAATCACTTGGATCACTTTGCAAAGCCATGCCTCCTCCAGAATACATGCACACTCAGGCAGACAAAAGACTAACCTGCGACACGATGAGAGATGGCTTGGAGGAGGATTGAATGCAATGCTGTTAGATTACCTAATGTCTCCTTCGCCGCTGAGAAAACACTGCAGTGCAAAGTGCATAATATTACAAAAACAGTGCCATTCATTCTGGCAGGAATGTGTTAATGGCGTATCATATCTGAGTAAACAGGGTGCGCAGAGGTGTACAGTTATACACCTATAGTTATATATGGTAGGCATGGCTATTGTAAGGTTCGGACCAACATTTTGATTGGACAAACATTATATGGTCCTACACCTTCCACAGATGATATAAATATGTTTAAATAAATACAATTTAGACCACTTAACTTAGTGATTGCTATACTGTAGGTATGTGAAGAGACTTTCAACCAATATATACAGTACAAAAAATGTGTGGAAGCATATCACCCACCCTGTACTTAACTTTATGTATTTTTAAACATATACATTGACATTAATGCAAACTTTTGCATCTCCAGTGACCCCTTAATAGTTATTTTTGGTGTGTTTTCAGTGTGGAAATGCTAACCTCTGCTTTACTGTGATCTGCTGTCTAACTGGCTCATTGCTTTGACGCTGGAGTCAGAATGATGAAATCTGATGAAGTTGCCTACACAGCGGCTCAATCTTTGTGCTTATGAAATTATTTCTTATCAGTTCCCAGATGATTTTTCTCAGAGCAGAGTTTTTTTCGTACTGTGAAGATCTTTTAAAAAATTATCTGTTTAAATGTATTTTTTTAATGTCTTGTTTAATTGTCATGTTTTTTGCCATTCTATCACAGCAGCGCTGCATTATCTGGGCAAAAAATTGGCATGCAATTGATGTTGCAATGACAAGTTTAACTGTAATATGAAACATTTAAGCAAAAACATATTAAAACAGCAACTCTTGGGCAGTGTTTTTTTGTTTCTCGAATTACTGCATGTGCATCATGAAGAAATATACTCAATCTAGAGAGCGAAAAAAAAAAAAAAGACCTATATTGTCTAACCTAAATATCTAGTTCAGTGGACATGGCATACTCATACTGTACCTAAGCCTTACATAGTCCCATTTACGTGTTCAGATGTTACTGTTCTAAACTCTGTATCTCTCTCTCTCTTTGTATGTGTGACGGTTTTAGACCCTCTCAGGCGAGTCAACCCACAAATCGCAGCAGACAGTCTCTAAACAGTCCTGGAGGAACAGAGATGGATCTTCTGGTCATGAGAGAGAGACCCAGAAAGGGGATCCGTAACAGTGGCTATGATGTGAGTGTTCTTAATGAAAAGCTGCATAAAACATTAGCAAAAATGGAAAGGCTTCAAATACACAGCTGGCAGACCATGGTGCCAGGAACAGCAAGGTTGTGTATTTGGATTAATGCGTCTGCCAGATGCATAGATATATAACACAGGACAGTTACAAATGGTTTGTAAGTCATTGCTTAATTGTACTTTGCTAGAGTTATAATTGGGAACTTTATGTGTTACGCTTTTACATGTTACTGTTAGTTGTTGCTGCTAGTGTCCCTGTACGTAACGTGGATTCTGGCTCTGTGTGAGACATAGTTTTAATTCTATTGATTACTGTGGGAATTAGATGCTGTTGGCTAAATTACTGCAGATTTGTTGCACCACATCTCTTGTTCTTCACATCTCACATTTGATGCACAGGAAGGAAGAAAGTAGCAGACTGTGTCTGAAACCTGATTGAAGGTACTTTTTAAGGAAACCATCCTAAGATTTTTTTATTAACTTCACCCTCTAATGATCTAGCTCAGGAGTCATGGTCCTGTATAGCCAGTGTCCAGCAGAGCTCAGACCATAATTAAACACACCTGAACCAGCTAATCAAGTTTATAGTAGGTACACTTACAGAAAGGACTGGATTGTTATCAGAACTGCCATTATAGTTGTGGCCAGAAGTTTTAGGAGTGACAAATTTTGTGTTTTGTGTTTGTGTTCACTGCCAATACTGAATACATGACTGTAGGCCAGGAGTCATCAAACTTGATCCTGGAGGGTTGGTGTCCTGCAGAGTTTAGCTTCAACTCACCTCAGCACACCTGCCTGGAAGTTTCAAGTACACCTAGTTAGACCTTGATTGGCTGCTTCAGGTGTGTTTGATTAGGATTGGAGCTAAACTCTGCAAGGACACCGGCCCTTCAGGACCGAACTTGGTGCCACAGGAAGTATTTAAGCGGCCATCTTACTATTCCCTACCAAAAGAGGGCATTAAATTGGAAGATTTAGGGCAAGTCTGTCATTCAATTAATCTGTTGTAAAAAAGGCACAGCACATTGATTCCTGTGGAGCTTATATGTGATCTGACATGTCTTTATTAATACAAATTGATGTATAGTGATTATGGGTAGACTGTGCTAAAGCCTGCCCAAAGGACAACACCTACTGTATCTACATCATCCGCTGGAATGTCACTCTCTAGTGGAATCTAGAGATTGCAGTTTCAAAAAATTTAAATATGCATATTTTAATTACACAAAGTGCATTGACTTGCTTAAGAATGCCTTCCATAACCACCCCCCAGAGCCATGTGGAATACTTTTTTATGATGGTTGGATGCGCTTTTTTGGACTACCCATTTACAGTCATTGTAATGGTTGCCTAGGATATTATTTAATATAACTCAGATTGTATTTGTCTGAAAGAAGAAAATCATATAAACCTAGGAAGGCTTCAGGGTGAGTAAATAATTTTTTTTTTATTTTTTTTTTGGAACTATCCCTTTAACTCTACCACATACCTAAACATACCCATTTTTAAACTCCTTTTTTAATCTCCAGCAAACTAAAAACGAACTTCATATTAACTCAGAAAATGCATATAACCCCAGTTCCTTGAAGGAACGAGACACGGCGTTGAAATGCTATGGGAACGCCTCCAGCATGACCACGCTCTAAATCTGCTGTGTAATCTGTCCAATGAATGGGCGAGACATCATAGGCGGGTGACATCAGAGACCAGGGAGCTCAGAAGCATGTGAATAAAGCAAGCGCGGGCAGGGACACAGAGAGTATAGCAAAGAGGCAACGTGTTTCGTTCCTTCAAAGAACTGGGGTTACATGCGTAACCCTGAGACATTCCTTTTTTCAGGAACTCAAACTGTGTCAAAACGCTATGGAAACAAGTACCCACGCCACAAGTCCCTGCCTGTAGATACAGCACAACTAAGGCAAGAGGACTACAGAGCCCAGAGGGGCTCAAAAGTCCAGGCCATATGACCTACAAATTTCAAAGGTATAGGCCAGCCAGCTGCCCTCCTGATGTCTTGAACAGAGACTCTGAGTCGCGTGAGCCTTGACTCCCATTGAAGAGGGGAGACAAGGAGACTCAACAGCCATAGAAATAACATCCACTGGTCTGCGAAGATAGTGTATCGCCAGTGGATATTAGCCCACTGTCCTTCCACCAAGGATCGGTAAGCCGATCAAGCCGCCACATACACCTAAAGGTGGAGTGGGATACCCCTGCAGAGAATCTAGCCTGCAAGTACTCCAGAACTGTCCCAACTGGGCAGTTAACAGGGCCTTGCTGAAGAACTCTGCATCATTAAGTGAAGAATTCCACTTCAAGGCGTACACATTCCTCATGGAGGGAGCTCTGGATTGGAGAATGGTCTCAACAACCTCAGTCGAGAGACGGGAGGCTAAGAGTTGCACCCCCACAGGGGCCATACCCACAGTTTCCATAACTCCTGGCAAGGGTGCGACCGGGTGCCCCCTTGCCTGAGAGAGGAGGTCCTCCCTGTCGGAATCTCCAAGGAGAGCAGTCGAGGAGACAAAAGAGGTCCGAAACCCAAACTCGACCTGGCCAGGACGGTGCTACTAACAGTAGGCTGATCGCATCCTGGTGTACTCTCTCCAGAATTCCCCAAAGGGTAGGAAGATGAAAAATCTGTAGTCCGCGGTTCAAGGTGGGGGCTATACCCCGCTCTAGTGTACAAAAAAATTCTTTGGCCAGTCCGGGCACAAAGTAAAGTAAGAAAGGGCCACTGAAAGGGCCTGTCTCTTGCACCACCGCCAGGTCCCACCTGGGGTGCACTTGTGGCCTCATCCTCTGCGCACTGTAGAGGAAGCATACTACCAGGGGTTGAATGTCCACTGTCCTTCCCTCTGGTAAGTGGTAAGCCGATAATGCTTCCAGAGATTCATGAAAAAAAAAAAAAAAAAGTAGAATAGCACATTGCATATAGAATATTCTTTCTTTCTTTCTTTCTTTCTTTTTCCATTGACACTGTTGTTTTTATTATCAACAATATATTTATTTTGTCAGCTATTTTAAAATTTAGTCTTAGTCCTGTGTTAAATGTCCTTGTTAGTTTTTATCATATTTAATCATCCTTTTCCTGTTTATTAAAATTTTTGTAGAATAATCCCCGGTTTCACAGACAAGTCTTAAAGGAACACTCCACTTTTTTTTTGGAAATAGGCTCATTTTCCAACATCCCTAGAGTAATACAGATGTGTTTACTGTTTTTGAATCCATTCAGCCGATCGCCGGGTCTGGTGGTCCCAAAGTTAGCATAGCTTAGCATAAATCATTGAATCCGATTAGACCAGCTAGCATCGCACTATAAAATGACTAAAGTGTTTCGATATTTTTACATTTATTTAAACCTATTTAAAACTTGACTCTTATGTAGTTGCATTGTGTACTAAGACTGGCGGAAAATGCAAAGTTGTGGATTTTCTAGGGTGATATGACTAGGAACTATACTCTCATGGGGAAAATGGGCATCAGCCCCCCATCCTTCTTTTGAACTATGAAGGACCAGCTGTAGATCCCGGACTTTCTTTTGGGAGAAGGACCACGTCGATGGCCTCCTTACTCAAGACAGTATCTACTTCTCGTTCCATAACCAGAGCCTGCTCGGGGCCCACCAGCATGGGCAGAACGCCTGCAAATCGCGGCGGAGACAATCTTAACTGGATTTTGTTGCCTCTCTATACAGTATTCAGGACCCATTGAGACCCATTTTGCAGTCGATCACAGCTAAATAGTCTATTAAGGGAATCAGTCTCTTGAGATTCGCCTCTGGTATACTGAGATCTACTAGCTTGGTTCCCTGTAGTCTCGCGTAGTCTCTTCAGACTGACGGCTGAAGGTCTGGAATTCATAAGGCCCACCCATAAGGCCATTTGACCGACATGTCAAACAACCAATCACAGTTTGTTTCGTTCAGCATCTGTTGTTTCATGTTAGCCAACGTGGTGGATCCCCTTCTCAAGTTAGGTACTTCACTTGATCTTCCATAATAGATCCTGGACATCTCTTAAATTTTCTATTCCGTGAACCTCGCATACTTTTGAGAATCCAAAGTTTAGCTGATCTTGATAAATGCTTGTTGTCTCTCTTGTAAAAAATAAATGTTACACTCACGTCCCTGGAAATCTGATAAAATTCAGCCAATCATTTGAAGACTTCGACATTCCTGAGGGGTTTTTCAGTTAAGTGTACCATATGCATCAGACGTTTAGCTAACTTTCCGGGGGCGTGACGTCTGAGGCTGAGACTAGGTTCCCTGAAGCAGAGGACTGCCAGGAGATAATCAAACTAGCTTCTCTAGAGACCTCCATAGGAGGTGGCAAGCTTCTCAGCTTTGCTACGTTTCTGGGTGGAAAAGACTAAAAGCAACGCTCACTGGAGAACGTTGCGCCCTGCAACACTGGCAGTGTTAGCAGATCGAACTCCTGAGGGCACTGAGGAGAGATGCCCTCTGGCCAGGGATTGTCACTCTGACTCCACTTAATGTGAGTTTGAGAAATTATGCTCTTTGACTGCTCTGCCCAGCAGCCCCTGCTGCCAACTTAACCTCCACGGAGGAAGAGAGAGCACTGTGTTCCTTACTCGAGAATTTATTTATTTATTTTTCTCTCAAGCACTCCTCATCATAGACCCATAACGTAGTTTGGGAAGGGAACAACACGGCCCGAAATGCTTCCCCATTGCATTTTTTAATAAGGAGTGATTGTCCATACACAATCTGTTCCACCTGCACGATCTGGCCATGTATGCGCATAATGACATAGTAGAAAACGTATGTTTGCAAATGGTAATTTTGTTTTCCGACTATTTCCGACACTGCACGATCTGTTCCACACTTCCTTAATGTTCCTATTGTCTTCTGTAAACACCATTAAAGGGAATATTTTACTAATTTAAATTATATAGATAGTTAAAGCCTAAATAGACCCATACTTATACAACATGACTCAGCTTAAAGTTAACTAGTATTAGCGGCTTAAAAAAAACAACAACAACAACACACAAACCAGTAGGCCTAATGCCATACAGCAATGAATCACAAAGGGGAGTATAGAGGAGACTGAAGGGTTCAAGTGACAGAAAGACACGTTTTTCGTTACATTTGAAATAAAGTCTATGTTCATGAAACAACTCCTTTATTATTTTGGATTGCCAAGTTTTTAAACACATTGTAATGCATAGCGTAAGCTATATTTAAAAACATCAAAATAGATCCGCCATGAACTGTTAAATGAAAAACACAACGCAACCTGCAAAAATATGCTGCCAGTTATGCCGCCGTGACTTTTTCTACTACGTAGTTACACACATGCGCAGAATGTTGTTCCACCTGCACAATCCGTTATGCTCAGTTGCCTATTTACATAGTAGAAAATGTCATGGTTTCCCTGTTATCTGGCAATCCAAAATAATAAAGGAGTCGTTACAAGAACATAAAGTAGACTTTATTCCACATGTAACAAAAAAAGTGTCTTTCTGTCACTGCAACCCTTCAATTTCCTCCATACTCACCTTTGCGATTCATTGCTGTATGGCATTAGGCCTACTGGTTCATGTGTTGTTGTTTTTTTCTTTAATTAAAAGCGCTAACATTTCTTTAATTCAATTGCCGCTAAGTTGAGTCTTTACTTTAAGTTGAGTCATTTTGTATTAGTATGTATCTATATATGCGTTATCTATCTATATAATTTAAATTAGGAAAATAGTCCCTTTAATGGTGTTTACAGAAGACAAAAAGGAACATAATAAGCAAAGGTGCGCAAGCGTGGAACAGATCGTGCAGTGCCGTAAATAGTCGGAAAAAAGTATTACGGATTTTCTACTACGTCATTATGCGCATGCATGGACAGATTGTGCTGGTGGAACAGATCATGTACTGACACGTGCTTTTATGCTTCCTGGCCAATTAAGACATTCGCCTATGACATCTCGCCCATCCATTGGACTGATTACACATATTATTCAGAGCTGTCATGTCACTTCAAGGTGCACTTCAAGCACAAATCAATTTGGATTCATACTGTACATGGTGTAGGACTATTTTACCTAGTATGAGTACTCTTAATATAGTGTTTTTAAGTGCACTGATTTATTATAACAGGAGTGGAAAATGTATCATTGTAACAGTGAAGCTCTGATTCATGGATTTAAACTTCTTATATCTGGCAACCACACTTAATAAAGCTTTGTCTCTTTTTTCATGGAAAAAAAAAAAAAAAAAAAATTGGTAAACTTTTTGTTTTTTGAACACATTTTATTATCATCTTATTTCATGAACAAAATGTTTTTGTTTTGGTTAACTAAATGAACAAGAATTTTTCTTGTATCTTATTATATTGCTGTAAAACAATTGCTGTGTATTGTGATACTTCTGGCCTGCCAGACTTGACTAATCATTTCAGGATCTTGGCAGGGTTGTGGCAGTATCACAGAGCAGCTCAAAATAGACAATGAAATTTCCTGTATGTCTTGTTTGTTTCTTTTTTCTACCTTTGATATTATGTTCATTTCATCACGTTTCAGCTGATTAGAGCTAAAGAATAACTGAAACAATTAAAATTGTCATGATTTATTTCCGTTTATATGCTTCTAAACCTTTATGACATTTTCTTAATGTAAAGATATTATCAAGATTTTATACAAATTTCAATGCTGATCTTAAGCGTATGTGACCAGGGGCTATCAAAGAACCAAAACAGCATAAACCAAAATAAAACTTTTTTTATATTTTTCATATGCTATATGCCAATTGTTCCTAGTTTCCTTTTCTAGCAGGTCTGAAATTTTAGCTATGCTTTTGTAATAAGTTACAAGACTTGTGAGAACCAATGGGCACCAAGTTTGTTTTAAAAACAGCAAATATAGCTTTTGGAGCTTTATTGTACTACAGTACATATTTATATAAAACCATTGTATTGTAAACAACACCATGGATATTTTCCAACAAATGAAACAAATTCAAATTCTACTTAAGTAACAGATAAAATAATTACCATTAAACAATTGCTTTATTTTTAATTTGACAATCACACTTTATATTTTGTAATATCTGTGCATTTGTTCTATGTCTGTTGCAGACTGAGCCAGAGATTATTGAAGAGACTGATGTTGACCGACTGGCGGGCCGCCATTATTTTGGCTGTGGTCGACAAATCAAAGGTCAATCTGAGACATCAACACTGAGTTCCCAGCCTTCCATAGATGAGGTTCGTCAGCAGATGCATCTGCTGCTAGAAGAAGCCTTTAGTCTAGCTTCAGCTGGCCACACCACTTCCAGCAGACACCATCACTCCCACCATCAGCCTCCACCACTGGGTCCCTATGCCTTGGGTCCAGTCATCCCGTACTCAGATGTGATAACCAGTGCACCAGGCACCACAAGTCAAGGGCAGGGAGGTCTACAGTGGGTGCCAGCCTATAGACCAGATCCTTACCAGTGCAGCCTTGCCAAACAGGTACAGTTACTGATCTGATCTAAACTTAACAAAAATATAAACAACACCTTTGTTTCTGTTCCGGTTTTTCATGAGATGGACTTAAAGATCTAAAATTCTTTCCAGATACACAATATTACTATTTCTCTCAAACATTGTTCACAAATCAGTCTAAATGTGTGATAGTGAGCACTTCTGCTTTGCTGAGATA
>JAUMHP010000239.1:184241-202794 GCA_032361065.1 Enteromius trimaculatus | reverse complement strand
CGGAGCCTCATGGGATAGGAAAGTGTCCATGATATGCTTACTACAGAATTCGGCCGGAAGTAGTAGGTCATCCGGGTTCTTCTCGCCTACTGAATTTCGAATGCTATGAATTCGGACATACTACTCTCCTCGCATGCGGTTTTTCGCGTACTATATAGTAGGGAAGTAAGCGATTTCGGACGCAGCGCTAGACTCCCGGTGCCCAGGTGCAAGGGGATAAAGAGTCCGGGTAGGAACGCTTATACTCTGGCGATGGTTCCCGCTGCTGATCGCCAGAGAGAGCCACAGAGGTTCGGTTTGTGACAATTGTGATTTACCAATCAGATTTGAAGAAACATTTTGCAGTTTTATTTTAAGTTTATGCTTACAATTAGTGTTTGGTGTTTGTACAGCAGTGTCAGTCATCTAAATCTATAAGCATTATTCATGGGTAGGCTCAGGTGTCGAGATATAGTTAGGACTATATTTGTGCATTAAAATGTTTGTTCCAGGGTCAACAAAATATGTTGACCTTGGTACACATCTAACTTGTCAAAATCAGGACGTCTTTGTGTACCCCATTCTGCATATTTTGCATGTCTTTCTTAATTAACACACCTGAGTCCGGTAATAAGCTCCTTAGAAGTGAGCTCCGTGCATAAACTGTGTTCTGAGTGACATGGTCCCTACACAGTGCTCCCTACTCTCTGAGCAGGGGAAATCAGTTAAAGTTTACTTCACTTCGGAACATTCATACACTAATGGACGAGTGTGACATCATGTACCTCTGTAAATAAATACCATTTAAATTTATGTTTTACTTCGAACTGGAATTATGGTAGAATATACTAATGTTGATTTCGCAGGGCACTTAAGTTCGAATAAAACAAACATTTGACATGATTACAAAAACATACAAAATGTGCAGAGCAGGGATACGTGATGACTGGAGTTGAGAAATGCTGTTGTATTTTATGAAATATGGCATGGTAATTAAAAGGATAGTCCACATAACAATTTTAATTCTGTCATTAATTACACACTGTCATGATGTTCAAAACTCATGATGTCCATATTCTCCATCCATTGAACGTCCAAACTTATCAAGCTTTGAAAGCCCATTTAAGCTTCATTTGTTTTCCAAAGAAAGCTAAATTCCTGGCTTTGGAACAATGTGAAGGTATACAAATGTAGGCAGATTGGACTGCCTCTTTAAAGTAGAAACAAACTGAACAATTTAAAATAACGTCATTACCAAAGCTCAAGAAGGAACATATTGTCACAACTGGGTGCAATTTATAATAAAGTAAAATCCGTACCAGTAATTTCACACATGAATTTGTGTCAGCAGTAGCGCTGAGATGTCAAACATTTGAACTACTTATTTGTTAATGGAAGGAGATATTGCAAGTTGGACACTTTCCATGTAAACATCTTTGTGAGAGCATTAGTCAGGTTGAACTAGATCGGTTTAACAGTATATAAGAGTCTTGTTTTCATTTATGTCTTCTATTCTACCCTGACTAAGGCCCATGGCAGAAATCCTTTTAACCTTAAAGTGCTTAATTCATTTACATAATCAACAGAAGAAATGTGTTATGGTTTATTAACTTGAGATATAACAATATACCCTGTGCAATTGTTCTGTTAAAGGTGCTAATTATAGGTGTACTGCTTCATCGTTGGTGGAATGAAATATAAAAGAGCTTTATGATGATCACGTGAATGAGTTACATGTTTTTATACATTTCTTGAAGTCAAATAGTGGAAAATTTAAAATGATTTGACTGTAAATTTGACATGCACTTTACTCAAGATTTTAAAGCATACATGTATGAAAAATTACCCAGAAGTTAATAATAACAGGTGATAATAACATCTCGGTTACAGTACGTATGTAATCCTCATTCCCTGAAGGAGGGAACAGAGACATTACGTCATTGACTAACATCATGGGGTCCCACCTGGGAGACCAATCGACTCTGATCTTTGGAGAAAAAAAAACAATAAAAATTGGCCAGTGGATTTTCCATGCCGAGGCACTTCCCCCTAAATACGGGTATAGAAGATGGCGGTGTGCAAACCACCATTAGGTTTCTGCTGAGGTGCCAATCGGAATAGACTCTCCAGCTCAGTCCGACCTTGAGGCAGGAGGGACATGTTCCCTTTTAGTCAGTTATTATGACTTTACGTCATTGACTGACGTCATGGGGTCCGTATGGAATATGCCACAACCTAGACTGCGAAAATGCCCTCCAGAGTGAAGGAAGCCCTCCATTTGTTCACGGATCAAGCTACTCTGCTTAGCTTGAACTGTGGGGCAGTGGAGGAGCCAGATGTAACCAGTTAGAAACACTGGAATATAGTGCTCGGATCCCGAAGGAATGGCGCTGCAAGGCGACTCTCGTCCATCTGGAATTACCTGATGTAACCCAAAACATGGGAGGCAATGGGATCAATGTAAAGATTGTAGAATCTGGAGAAGGTGTTTCGTGTTACCCAACCTGCAGCTCTGCAGAAGTCTGCTAGAGAGGAGCTGTGTGCCAATGCCCAGGCCCAGGCCACACTCAGAGTGCAATGGGCTCTCACCCCAAGAGGGCATGGGTCACCCTTGCCTTGGTACGCCAGGGTGATCGCATCTACCACCAACCTCTGTTTGGAGACAGCATTCCCCTTCTTAAGAGCTGCTTGGAGTTCCTAAAACTCCGGGTGCAAGGCACAAGGCGCGTACGGGACACACAAACTCAAGGGTGCCTTTTCCGAAGTTCACCACCTCACCTTGAAAGGGCGTGGTGGGAACTTTGGGCACATAACCAGGTCTAGGTCTCTGGAAAACGTGAGAGTAAGCCGGACTGAATTCAAAGCACGAATCACTGACCGAGAATGCCTGCAGGTCCCCTATCTTCTTCATTGAAGCCATTGCGAGCAGGAGTGGTCTTTAAAGATAAAAACTTGAGCTCGAATTAGAGCCCTGCATTTAGGCCCGGGCCCGATGGGCCCCGACTTTTCTACAGCCCCTTGGGCCGGTCTTAGGGCCGATTTTGACGTCATAGGCCTCAGGCCTGTTTTAGGTTTCTCCTTATTTTTATGTTTTAGACATCCATCAATTAGTGATTAAAAGATTTCCATGCAGCGCCTGAGACAACAACTTGAGACTGCGCTCCGCAGCTAAAAGTGACTTCACAGTGTTTCTTGTCCCGCCGCAGAGAGAGATCAGACGTCAGCGTAACTGAAGAGTGCTGCTTTCAGACGTATGCAATAGTCTTGCCGCAATGGCCCAGCAAAAGTAATTATCATGAATGTGTTGGGGAAAAACAATAGGAAGACATTTTAATTATTCACTCATAAACAAGGGTTTTAGTAGTCTGTGTCATATGAATTTTCTGATTCTCTATCTCCTCATAGACGCGCCTTAAAAGAGAAATCTTTACCAATTATTTAATTTAATGAATGGGTTTTTGTTTTTCGTTTTTTTTTATTTGGTGGTATGTGGTAATTTAAAGCTTTTTCGCTGAGTTTCGATTTAAAATACAATCATTCTGCCATTGTACTCAAAACTGAACTATACTAATGGCTGAAACAAAAAGACATTTTGGTAGAAGGGGAAAAAGACAGGCTCGGGCTGGTAATTCTGTTGGACACAGGCCAGGCTCGGGCCTGAGTGTCTTTGAAGTCCAGCTAGAATGATGGAGAGATCCCAAGCTTCGATCTGGTTGGATTCAACCTTCTCGCACCTCTGAGAAGCCTGACGAACAGATTATGCTTTCCCAACGAAACTGCATCGTGGTAAGCTGCGATGGCAGCGACATAGACTTTCAAAGTGAAAGGGGACAGCCTCCGTTCCAACTTTTCCAGAAGGAAGCAAAGCACCACACCGACTAAACATCTCTGAGGGTCCTCTAGGCAAGAGTAACACCAATCAGCGAACAGACCCCACTTAAGGGCAGAGGCCTGCCTCGTAGAGGGGGCTCTAACCCCCCGTGATAGTGTCTACCATGGCCTGGCAAAGGCCAGCAAGGTCTACCGAGTCCCATCCAGAAGTTCCTCAGAGGAATCTTCCAGAGAGGGGCTGTTGACAGGATCATAATGTCCGAGAACCAGGTTTGGGTCGGCCAGAACGGGGCCCCCTGCAGAATCTGCACCTGATTCTCTCTGATCTGATCTCTGGTCTGTGCAAGGAGGCTTACTGGAAGAAATGTGTACTTGAGAAGCTATGCGGCCCAGTCAGAGAGAAAAACAACTGGCAGCAGGAGGACTCCTGGGAAGCAAACAGGTCTACCTGTGCTTCCCCAAATCGACTCCAAATCAGTGGGATCATCCCATGGTGAAGTTTCCCTTCTCCAGGAAGCATGAGGTGTCATGAGAGTGCATCGGCTGCACGATTCAACTGCCCAGGACGAGGTCGCGGGGCACGACCTCACAGTGGCTCACAGTGATTTGAACCGTGAGTGACTCCAGAGGAGGAGATGGTGGGCAAGTTGTGACAGGCAACAGGACCAGACACCACCCTGATAGCTGATGTACTCTACCGTTGCATTGTTGTCTGTCTGGATCAGAACGTGCTTGCCCCGCACCATCGGAAGGAACCGGCACAGGTTAAGCTGAACGGCCAGCAACTCAAGGCAATTGATATACCACTCCATTTGAGGTCCCATCCAGGAGCCTGAGGCTGCTTGCCCATTGCACACAGTGCCCCAGCCCATTATGGATGCACCTATGGAAACTACCACATACCGCATTCGAGGATTCGAATGCCCTTTGCCCACTTAACAGCAGCCAGAGTTGAGAAAGGCTGCGCCCCTCTCCAACGGTTGGTTCTACACACCTGCTGAGGTGTTTCCTCCTTTGAACCTGCTGGGGGCAGACCAGGTGTAGAAGCCGCTGGGAGGTCCCTTCGGCGACGGGTTGACAGAAGCGGGGCGCCCGGCATCTTGGCATCATGCGGGGGAAGATGTGCTTGATGACCTCTATCTGCTTCTGTACTGCCGAGAACTGCTGGGCGAAGTTCAGCCACTAGCTGATGCGTTCAGTCAAGCCGCTAGCCGATGCAGCCGAGGAGCCTTTATGGCCCGCCGACTTTGGAGAGATAGCGGATGAAGCTATCCTTCTAATAAAAGAAAGCATCTCAGGTTACGTATGTAACCCTAGTTCCTCGAAGGAACAAGAAGCTATGGGGAATGCCTTCAGTGTGACGGCTCTGAATCGTGTGTGCCATTAGACCAATAAAATGGTGAGACGTCATAAGCGGCGGCGTCATCTGCTAAGTATAAGAGCACATGGAATGCGACTAGCATTCAGCTTCTGTCATGAAGCAAACGCCGGTAGGGATGCAGGAAGTGTGGCAACGAGACGCAGCGTCTCGTTCCTTTCAGGAACTAGGGTTACATATGTAACCTAAGACTCTTCAGGAACTCGAGCCACGTCAACGAGACGCTATGGGGAACAAGATGCCCACACCCAGTCCCTACCCAGTGTGTGTGCCTACTTACAAAATCACAGCAGCACCAGGAGTGGCTCGCAAGTCCAATCCATAGAACCAAACAAAAGTGTGAGGGGTAGAACATCCCACAGCCACACAGATCTCTTCCAAGTAAGTGTTTCAATGCTAGAAACACGGCCAGCATCTCCAGGCAGTTGATGAGATGGTGACCACTCCACAGACCTCGGGCTGAGCAGCCACTCATGACCGCTCCCCAGCCAGTAAGGGACGCGTCCATCGCAAGCGTTACGCGGCGACACGGAGCTCCCAACACTGGGCCCTGATGTAGGAACCAAGGTTTCCTCCACATGTCTAAGGCCCGTACAGCTAGGTGTGACGCTTTGATCATGTGAAGGGAATTCCCCTTCAAGGAAACACCTCTGTTCCTGAGCCACCACTAAAGGGGCTTTATGTACAGCAGGCCAGTAGATACGACATTCGACAGAGCTGCCATCAGACCCGGCAGTCACTGAAACTGCTTGACAGTGAGTGGCCGGCCTTCTCTTACTCTCGTGACTGCATTAAGGATGGAATCATGCAGGTATCATGCGAGCCTGCATCGTGGTAAAATCCACACTGCTTTGCTCGCCAACTGTGCCAAAATCAGCCAGTCGTGTGGGTAAGAGTGCAAGGCCAAAGGGAAGACCAATATTGGTATGCTTTTCCCATAAAAGTGAACCTAGGAACTTCCCTACATTGTGGAATGTAGAACATTGGGAATGTAGACGGGTCTCAGTGAGAGGAGTCTGTCCCGGGTTCACAGAAGGATCTGGTGCACCAGCTGTATAAGATCGCAGACCTCCTTGATGGTTGAACCAATCTAGCTGCTCTAGATAACCTCCCGAGGAGGTGGCGAGCCTCTCAGCTCCGCTACGTTTCCGGGCAGAAAGAACTGAGAGCAGCGCTCGACCGATCGGCTCCGAAGTGGAAAGCTAATGCTGGTTTGCACGCCTCCATCTTATATAGCCGTATGTACGGGGGCTTGGCATGCAAAAACCACAGGCCAATTTTCATTGGCGTTTTCTCCAAAGATCAAAGTCGACTGGTCTCCCAGGTGGGATCCCATGACGTCAGTAAATGATGTAACGTCACAGTTACTGACTGAAAGGGAACTGTAACATCTCAAGGATGATCCAGTAAATTTTATTGCCAACTTCGTCCACATTATCTTCCCAAATTAAACTATTAACTTTAGCAATTAACTATTCATTAGCTTGAGCATGCTGTTTGTAACATGAAGTGGCTAATGAAAACAGGAGTGTTGATTTTTTTTTGTGATTTTATTGTATGTAAATTGAGTTTTATAGAATGTATGTATAAACAGTTTGTGAAGGGGCAACAGTAACACATCATACTTGTATAACCTGCAATTTAATAAGTATGTTGTTGTTGTTTTTTTTTAAACCTATAATCCATCTCTCCCAAATGTTTAAAGTGTGGTCCATTTTGTTAATGTAAACACTGTAATGTATTTTTATGTGCTTTTATTTGTTTCTTTAAAAAAATGTTCTTTATATACAGCTAGTACATGACGTAAACACACAAATGTTAAAAATACTACATAAACAGTGGAAGTGTACTTTGAAAGATGACAATTGCAGTCAGTTTCAGGAGGTTATTATATTCCCAGTAAGATCTGGTGATCATACTCAAATCCTGTGCAAATGCCATAACATTTGTCAGAATGTTTTTTCTTTTTTTTCTTTTTTGTGCATATGTTTGAATTGACATAAGTATAAGTATTTATAAGTAATAAGTTGACATAAGTTTTTCAAAACCGGTGCACTGATGTTCATTTTAATTTTGAACCAAATATCTAACAAAGCACTATCAAGAAGTGTGTTTGAGCCATTTTCAATGAGACATTTTGCAATAAAAGATAACATAATGAACAAGCTTGTTGTTTATAGAACTTTTTAAGCAATCTTATTTTGTTCATGAAAAAAGTATTAATGTATTTGTGGCGTGCTTGATTGTTTTAAGGTGTGACCGTTTAGACTGAAATTACGAGCCCGATCTCACGACAATTTATATATATATTTTACGAGGTGGCTAATTCATACATATTCGTAAGACTTCACTTGTATGAAATCCTATGACTTTTGCTAAATTGTACGGATTTTATGCCATTGCCAATTCGTATAAACTTGTATGAATGGACTACACATAGCCCAGCCCTAAACCTAACAAATTGTACAGAATCGTACAGTGAGGTCATACGATTTTGTACAAATTACGAATTTGCCACCTCGTAAAATACGTACGATTTAATTGAGAAGACAGAAAATAACATACTGGAACACTTATTCTGCATTTCCAAGTGCCATTACACATGGAAAAGGGCAGGAATTCAGCATCAATTGTTTGGTTTTATAAAGGAATCTCTAATTAAAACTGTACTTTGGCTTCACTCCCTCGTATGGTGTACATTTTAGGATGTCCTCAGACCTCAGTCATAAAATGAAAATGCGTCATGCCTCAGACTAAAAGGGCTTTGTCAATGGACCAAACGTCAACATGACTCGAAAAAGGTCTCGAAAAAAATTATGTTTGGTGTCAGGTATCGTACAATCAGGCATATGGCAAAATGGACTCTCATCAACTGAAAATGTCATGTCAATGGCATCAGACAAAATGTCATCAGTGATGTCACACACACGCAACCCAAGTGGTGATAAGGATGGCTACATTACTACACTCGTGAAATGCATGTTATCCTATGCATACAATATAATTAGGTTTGCATTTAATAAAACTGTTGTAATAAACAATATCAGAAGCAGCTCATCTCCATCTGCCATCCTCAACAGTTCCACACCACCACTTTGCTTGGACCGTGTGTGTGTGATGTCACACAGGGCGAGGCAACGCAACACATCACACTCCACCTGCGTCCGTTTCGCATGATGATTTTTTTGTCTGATGCCTTTTTATCTTTGTCTATCTTAGTCCATTTTGCCCTATGCCTGATTGTACATGACCTGACTCCAGACATCATTTTTTCTGAGACCTGAAGCCTTTCAGTCTAAGTCACGATGCCGTTTGTCCATTGACAAAGGCCTTTTATGCTACATATATTGATATCAACATGCTTACAGGTGTTTTTGTGTGTTTGTTTTGTTTTTTTAGTGATCAGAAACCTGTTTCACGGATGAACCTGGAGGACATTCACTCGAGTCTCTTCAAGCTGTTCAACTCTAGGAGTGCCCTTACCAACATCAGATGTTCATCTACACTGATATTCTCTGGTAAAACAAGCTCCCTGAATACTGATGGTGTTTTTTTTTTAATTCATGGAAAGAAGCAGCAAACACTTAAATAACAGGTATTTACACGTGTTCATTTGTTTTCAGGATTGATTCAAAGTCTGTTCACATCTCTGTAGTTAGATCAGTGTGCTCAATAATTTATCTTTGACCGTCATTATGTCTGTTTAAAATATACTCTGTTTTCTTAATAAAAAATAAATAATTTTTTAAAAACATTTTTTATCTCCTCACGTTCTTTCTTTCCTGCCTCAGTTGCTGTCACATTAATGGGCCATTAAGGGACGGGTCTTTGTCTCTTCAGGTGAAAATCACTGAATATTTATGGACATTCTTACTTTCTTGCATACAGGCTTTCAGTCTCAAAACATGGCTTTTAAATTTAAAACACTATATTGTTTCTGTCAATAAGTAATTGAAATCATTTTCACATCATTCTGAACTAAATGTTTTAGCCTAATATACTGGTTACTCTAAAGTCTTATTCTGGACCAAATCAGCGTTATGAACTGTTTGAGCTCCATCAAGGAGAAAGGCCATTGGAGCAATATGTGGAGAAAGTATTGAGCCTTTTCCATCTGGTAAGATGCAGTGAGTCCTCTATTAATCTCTTCTTTTGGATGGGACTCAACAATGATTTGTTTTGAGACAGACAAGTCGTGTCACAGTCTTCTGAAGCTATATGCTGAAGCATGTGCTGAATGAGCACCTACCTGATCACATGCAAATAGAGCACCTCTTCACGTCGGCACCACCAGAGAATCCTGCAGAATCTCTGCTTGCAGTTAACCCTGTGCTGGATTTGTGGCAGGGTAAAACTTTCCAGTTCTGCACAGATTCCAGTCTGCTGATTCCGGGTCCTGCTTCAGAATTACGGCCAGGAGAGCCGTTCCCAAATCCAGTTCCTGATTCTCGGCCAGGAGAGCCGATCCCGATTCCAGTTCCTGTTTACGGCCAGGATAGATGAATCTCGGCCAGAGGGACCAATCCCGAGTCCAGTTCCTGATTTACGGCCTGGATGGCTGGTCCCAAATCCAGTCCCGCTTGAACTCACGCTTCCAGAGTCCCCCCTTGAGCTTGTGCCTCCAGAGCGCCCCCTTGAACTTGCTGCTTGAACAACGTGCTCCCCTGAGCCTGCCCCTTATAAACACCCCCCAGACTGCCCTCTCCAGGAAAATCCACACAAACCAGCACCCTTATGGTCCACTAACCTCCCCAAGGATTGTATTTTGTGTTTTTTTCATGTTTTCATACTTTGCTTTGGTTTCATTTGGATGTCCATGTGCTTTTCCTTATTTTGTCCCCATCCTCGTCCTTATCCCCATCCCACATGCCCTGCATATTCTATGGTCATGGCAGTTACTCACACAAGAGTTGAGACATTACTGTCAGATACAATAATCAGCACAACGTTGTATCTTAATTAGTCTTTTTAAAAATCTCACATCGAATTATGTCTCATTTGTAAAAAAATCCATGGTAAAACAAAGTTAATAAAGGATCAAGTTTTTAATGGAACGGTCTGAATCTTTATTAACAACACATTCTCACTCCCAAGTCGTCACATTTTGATGCTTGGTCAAGACGCATTGGTCCTCAGTTGTTTACAGTTGTTTTGCTTAATGTAATGTTTGCATGCTTATATAAATTTATTTTATAATTTTTTGCTTTTATTTGAGCACTGAACCCCACCCCTACCCTAAATCTACCCACCTCTGAACATTATAATACACACACAGGCAAATGCAGTCACAGGTATTTATTGCACAAACTAATCATTCACAAGCAGTATAAATACATTACAGACAAGTCGTGTCACAGTCTTCTGCAGCCATATGAAGTCTTTACGCAAAGAAGAGAGTAAAACACAAGGTTTTAATTACAAAAAATGATCCCGTTCCGTTAACACGCTCACGTCTCATTCAGAAAACATACTCCCGTCCAGTAGAATGGCTCAAATGGTCACAAGATACTCAAGAGCCAATAGTATTTCACAATGGCATGATGCAATCTATCAAGAGACACGCAAGAGCCAGTGGCATTTCACAACCAATGTTGACATAAGGATTCTTGTAGCTGCATTTTATTTTTTTTTTCACACTGCAGCAGTGCACAGGAAGTACACGGAAGACGGAGACAGCGACCGCGTCTATTCCTCTCACAAATCAATAATTTTGCCTCAAAAGTTATGGTTATAATATATATTATTGACCAATTGTAGGTTTAGGGGCAGGGGTTGGCCCTGGTCAAAGGCAAAGTAAAAGGTAAATGACACACTTTTTAAAAAACGTATTTATGTAACGTAGAGTAAAAAGTAAGGTAACCCTAACCATTACCCTACAACTAAATGTGAAATATAATAGAAGAAGACTGTACATACTTTACATTAATTCTATGTCAGTAAAAGACGTTCTGCATTAAATGTGTATTAGATTTAAGCTGTGTTTTCAGCTGTTTCTCCACTCCCTGTTCAATTCCACTGTGGTGCTCTTGAGAAACACCCTTAACAAGGTGTAACTGTGTGAAAGTAAATAGGATAATTTCTGGTAATGACATGTATTCTTTAAGACAATGGCCCCCGAATAGAAAAGAGTGTACCAATGAAAATGACTTAATATTATTATAATAAACAAGACACAAGAGATTTTTGAATATCATAATGACGAAATGTTAAAGTTGCTTAATGGACTTGGGCAGGAAAACTGGGAAACTACACTAAATTCTGAATTACGCTATCGGGTGTGCTTCTGTTGTTTGTACTAGTGTTTATAACTTCCTCTACAGTGACAAGTGTAATCATCTCAAACCTTAATTTTTTCTGATTCTGATGCATTACTCACAATGACTGTGGTGTTGTGACCTGAACTGCACCCTTGGGGTATTAATACTGTGTTATTTCGGTTTTAACCTATTGATAACCAGTGTTGGGAGTAACACATTACACAAGTAATACATTACAGTAATATATTACTTTTTGCTGTAACGCAGTAGTATAAGGTATTACTAATCAAGTTTCAGTAAAATTTTACTCGGTACATGTTCAGTAATGCTTGCGTTAAAACACACTTTTAGCCCAAATTTTTAAAACAGCAAGAAACAAGATACTAACATATAAAAAATGATGCAAGTCAGCTCTATTTTCTGTTCGCGGTCAGTTATTATCCATATGTGGTGTACAGGTTTGTAAATAAATACTAAAGGACAGCTTCTAATATATACAGTATGTGTAGAGTGATATATTTAATTCATCTCGCTGGCGTAACCATGTATTTGTGAAGTGGTCAAGTGAAGGTGTATTTAGGGCAGATTTTACAGAAGCGTTGCGAGGCTACTGGCACAACAGTGGAAAGAGTAGCATTATTTTGTCCTCTGTGTTCCAGGTCTTAGGCTATTAGCTCTGCCTGGCACGCCACTGGCCAGTGGCCCGAGCCTTTTTTTTTTCTGTCTACCAAAACAGCTTATACTGTTTCATCTAATAGAACAGTTCAGTTTTGTGTGTAATGGCAAAATAATTATATTTTGTTTAGTTTTAAAGCAACGACAAAGTGGGCAGCCTCAAACAGTGCTGATCATAAACTATGTTTGATCAATTTAACCTTTTCAAATCATCACCACTTGCCTAAAATGCAATAAAAAAATGTCAAGCATATAACAATGTTTAAACGTTAATGTCACAAGGAAAGCTGTAGCTGCAGTGGTGAAGCGTGTTGTGAGCTTACTTTAGTGGCACGGAAAACCCAAAGGCAGGACTTCAAACGGATATAATTCAGAGAACATTTATTAAAGAAACAAACTGAACAAAAGCTGGACAAGACGAACCACACGCGAACATAAAACCTCAAGCAAAGTTTTGACTGACAAAGATACAAGACATGGGGCGTGAAATTATACAAAGAGTAATCAAAGACATAATGTGGGACACCTGGACAGTACAGCTGATGGGGAATGAAACACTCCCACGAGGGCGGAGTTACAGATGGGAGACACGAGGAGACTGTGAGAATGTAAACAAACACATGAAGGACACGAGGAACAGGATGACAACAAAACACAGGTACGAGAACACAAGCCAAGACACGCCTATGGTGTTACAGTTAAAGCACCTCCAGTGGAAACTAAACGGACGACGCCGTCATATTATTCAGAGTATTACATCATTCAGAACTGTAAAGGGTTTACATTTATTTGGGTGCACTGACAATATCTTGAAAAAAAAAAAAATGAACCAAAACTCAGCGAAAAAAGACATAAATACATAATAATTTTAATTCTAAATAATTTAAATATTCTCCTACTATTTTCCTTGGACATATTCCTGGTAATTAGACTACTTTTGCTGATGCTGTGACAAGCTTTAGTCTATTGCGTGTATTTGAATGCAGAACTCTTCAGCTGCGCTTACGGCATGCTCTCTGTAGTTATTTTGGTGAGAGTAACTCAAAAGTAATACTAGAGTCAAGTAACATAACAATTTTGAATCAGTAATATTGTAATGTAAGGCATTACTTTTAAATAACAGTAACAATAATATATAATGTATTACAGTTTGGAAGTAACTTGCACAACACTGTTGATAACTGCTACAACAAGTATCACTTGGACATTTAAAATCAGAATATATTCTTTACATATTTCTAGATGCTGAAGCTGGTATTTCAGGGCAACATAAAGTTTTTGTTACATTGTTCCTGTAATTAACAGGACTGTGTTTGTCTTGGCCTGTAAGTTGTATACATTGAGATATAATGTTCTTGAAACATTATCAGAATCAATAGTCCAAGAACAGTCCAAACAGAAACCAGAAAATTGATACTTTGCGTTGATCTAGCGTCCAGTCACTGTTTATGATGGCAAATAATGTCGAACACCTGGAGGTGAAATCAGCCCAGGTACGTGGGTAAAAGAAGTCTGAGTGGGAACGTTAAATCTCGGGTGAAGGTTCCCACTGCTGTAAACCGCAGGTCCCATGAGGAGAGCCAGACCCACTGTCTGGGTTCATAGGGTGGACGGGGACGAGGATAGCAGTTGGCTTGAGATGGACATGAGGCGATTGGCTTGTGATGGACATGAGATGGACATGAGCAGCGTCCTAAGTCTGCTCACTGCGTTGCAGCCAGTGATCAACAGAGGGTACGTCCAATGGCTCACCAGAGCATGGAAATAGAGGTGGTTGGAACCCCAAAACACAATGGAACGGAGTCAAGTTAGTAGCTGGTTTCCTAAGTGATTTTAGGCAGAGGGCGAGACAGCAAGATTTGGAGAACCTTCCCACTACGGTGAGTATGGTGGTGTAGTTATTAGAAGGTAGTAAGTCTGTGACAAAGTCTAGAGCGATGTGAGACCAGGGTCGGTGTGGAATGGGCAGAGGATGGAGCAAAACAGCAGGCAAACTGGCAGGCTTTGACGAAATTGGTGACCTCTAAGGACAGGTTGGGCCACCAAAATCGGTTGGTGGGAAGTTCTGTGGTTGCAAGGATTCTGGGATGCCCGGCACTTGGATTATCATGGATTAGATGAGGCAGACAGTTACGTAGGTCTTCGGGTACGTAAAATAAAAATGTCGGGAGGACATTCTGGTGGTACTGGATCAGTGGTTTGAGCGTCAGAAGTCTCTCTCATTATGTCCCATTGCACAGGAGCGACAATGATGGATTGGGGAATGATGGTCTCTGGTTGGTTGAGTAGAGTGGTATGATCCTGTTGGCGTGAGAGAGCGTCTGCCTTGATGTTCTTGGATCCAGGGCGGTAAGTGATTTGAAAGTGGAAGCGTGAGAAAAGCAATGACCAGCATTGTCTTGCATTGAGTCTCTTGGCTATTCGAAAGTGCTCCAAGTTTTTACGCTCAGTCAAGACGATAAATGGTTATTTAGCCCCCCTCTAGCCAGTGCTGCCATTCTTCTAACGCTGCCTTGAGTGCCAAGAGTTCTCCTACGTCATAGTTCTGTTCTGCTTGAGTGAGTTTTCTTGAATAATAGGCGCAGGGGAAGAGATTGGCTGGTTCTCCTTGTTGTTGTGCTAGGATGGCCCCGAGACCAGTGTTGGAAGCGTCTACTTCGACCACAAACTATCTTTCTGGATCAGGATGTCGCAGAATGGGCGCTGTGGTGAATCTGGTTTTGAGTTCTTGGAATGCTGCCTCACTTTCAGAGTTTCAGAGTAGACATTTAACTCCCTTTCGAGTCATGGAGGTCAGTGGTGTTGCAGTCTTACTGAAGTCCCTGATAAACCTCTGATAGAAATTGGCAAAACCGAGAAATCGTTGAAGGCCTTTCAAGGTTTGGGGTTTGGGGTTTGGGCCAGTTGACAACGGAGGTTACTTTTTTCTTATCCATGGCCACTCCTTCAGCGCTGATAATGTATCCTAAGAATGATACTGTGGTTTGGTGGAAATCACACTTGGATTGCTTGACATATAGTCTGTGTTCGATGAGTTTCTCCAGGATATCATCAATGTATACAATGCAGGGTTGGGGTCAGCTCAGGAATGAACTCAACAATTCCAATTCAAAGAAGGAAATGGAATTGGAATTCAACAGCAATTAAAGGAAACAAAATTGGAATTGAATTGGAATTACAGGAAGTGGAATTCAATTCAGGAAGAATTCCACTGAATTCTGTTTATTGCTGAGCATTTATTTGTCATTGCATTTAAAGACATACATTTGAACTTTATTTATGATGATTTACAAATATAAAGCAATGTAAGAAATAGAGTTGATCAAATGCAAGTAAATAAAAATGAGAACAGAACATTATGAATTAATAATTGAATGACAGTGGTGATAAGTTTCTGGATGTACTATACATTCAATATATGATGACCACTTCATTTATGTCCCAACAAAAAAAAAATAAAAATACAAAGTCATGTTCATTCGTGTATTCTCTATTCTCTGTATTTCCTGAAATTTAGCATCGCTAAGATTGCATCTCTCAGGCCTAAATATCTTACCACCAATACTAAAAATGCGTTCTACAGGAGCAGATGAAGCAGGCACAGCAAGATATTGGCATGCAATTTGAGCCAAAAAGGGGAAACGACTCTGGTTGTCCTTCCAGTACAGGAGAGGATCAGACTCCTCATTGTGACATGGTAGGCTTAGGTAACTTGGTACCTCCTCTGATGCTGGTAACTTTTTAGATGTAGAGGGAACTTTGGTGTCCATGAATGCAAAAAGTTTTGACCACTTTTTTGATGGAGAAGGGCAGTCTTTTGAAGTTGGAACTGAAGGTTCAGAGAGTGAAATTACCTTCTTTGTTAGAATGTCTTTAATGGTTTGTCTTTTTTCACCTATGCACCAGTCAAGTTTAAACCTTGGGTCAAGGGTTGTAGCCAACTGAAACTACTCCATATCTTCAAACTGAGACAGATGTTTCTCAACAGAGGATTTTATAATTGTGCTCCTTTTATTTGGCAGCATGACGAAGACCCCGAACACATGGAATAACATAACTTGCGGTTATAATTTTATCACCCTGACATTTATCAGTTGCTTCCTCAAATGGTTCCAGAGTTTAAGTTCTTTGATTAGCTTCATTCCATTAACTGTAAAATGAACAGGGGCTTGCAGGTCTGACAAAACATGTGAAGGTAACATAAGAAATGAGAAATCTTCAGCTGGCTATTCCATCTTGTTGCATTTGCAGCTGGGAGCTTCACGTGACATTCAAGAATTTCTACTGCTCTTGTTGTATTGTGGCAAAAACTTGTGAGTCTCTGCTCTTTTGCCATCATAATTTTGAAAGGACCAGCTTGTTCTAGGGCATCGCGGACCACAAGCTGGACAGTATGGATAAAGCACGGGCTCCTCTCTGGTGGTAAATAATCCAGTTCATCAGTTATACTGATCTCTTGAAGTTCAGCTCCACATCATCATCATCTGTGTCACTCTCATGAGTCTCCACTGGTGGGAAGAGACAAAATGCCTTCACCATGTTTGCAGCATTGTCGGTTACAATGACAGAGACTTTGTTAGAAATACCATATGTGGCAATTATATTCTCATATTTCTGAAAAATCTTTTCTGCTGTATGCTTTCCCTTGAACCTCTCGCAAGAGAGCATGACTGTATGAAGCTCGAAGTTTGAAATTAAATTACCAGTTCTACCCAAAAATTACCGAATGTCCCTGCTAGACCAGATATCAACAGTCACACATATGTGTTGAACCTTTTTCATTAGTGCATTTAGCTGTTTTTTTATGTCATCTGCACGCTGTGGAATAAGCTTTTGACTCAGATGCTTGCGACTTGGCATTGTAAAACGAGGTTCAGCCAAATGAAGAATCTTGCAAAAGTCCTTGTCTTCAACAGTTGACAAATGATGCATCCCATTAACAACGTAGTCTACAATGCTATCTGTAAGCTCCAACTGATGACGGTTGGTGGCTGGCAATTTTGTAGTGAGGTCAAGCAAGTCATTCTGTCCAGACTGAATTAAGCTTTTGTTGGCGAGTGTAGCTGCGTCACTAAGAATCTCAGGATGCTTCCTCTTGAAAAATAGAACAAATAAACAAAACACCATTAGGTTAATTTTGATTGACTCTAATGTTACTGTGTCTCCAAAAACCGCATACAGCACAAGACATATTGTAACCACAATCAGTTATTTAATTTAACTAAATGATGGTAACTGGAAAGGCTCAATTTTTGAAACGAGCATTGATGCCTGACATCCAAGGTTATGATCCCAAGGTTAAGAAAGTAGTACAAGTGCCAGATATATTAAGTGATATTGATTGTATCAAATCTTTGTGTCCCATTCCCAATTTTATGCATACAACAACATAAAAAAATATATTTTTGCTCTACAATGTTAAATAAGCAAATGTCCACATTTATTATCTAAGGATAAAATTATATCTGTGTTATTCTTTTGTGGAAATGTTGTTCATATGTAAGTGTTTTTTTTAAGTATCTGTTCCACAAACAGTACTCACCTGTACCTGACATTTAAAATTTGATGTAACTCGGATGGATCCATGAACAGGTATACCACAATGGTTGCAGATTGCTTTATGGTTACCTAAAGTTGTACGAGTCAGTTCACCAAAATGATCCATTATACTGGTCTTCCCAGACATTCCAAATTTCTCAGCCATTGTCAGTTTAATAGGTTAATCCAAATCAATTTGTTAATTTTGCAGTCAAAGATCATACACAAAAAGCTATCCAAATACGATCAAATTCTTTTCACTTACTGTAAACTAACAGGAAAAACCTTACTCCCTCAAAATGAGCCCTCACTGACTTACATTTATACTCCCAGGTTATGAACCTTCACCTTGCATGGAATTTTGGGAAACGTAGTTTAGGAAGATCTTGTTAGGGACATGCAGAGTGACACATGCAAAAAAGAATCTTCTTTACCTCTTTAAATATGACTACAATTTGCAAAATGATCATGCTTAACATACTAAATATACTGTACTTTGTATTTCTTTTTTTCTGTTTTTTTGTTTATTTAATGTACTATAAACTATTAAGCAAATCAAGTCAAATTATTTTATTTAGCCACTCAAGTGGAATTCAGTGGAATTTCTTTGAATTCAATTCTGTTTCCTGACATTCCAATTCAATTCCAATTCTATTTCCTGTCAGCTGCATGCAATGACAAATCTGTTTAGCATGTCTCTGAAAATGTCATTGACCAAAGCCTGGAAGACTGACGGACTATTGGATAGACCAAAGGGCATCACCAAATATTCATAGTGCCCAGTCGTGGTGGAGAAAGCATCACCTTCATGTATGCGTATGTAACATATTTATAAGCTCAATAAGGGAAATATACATATATAAATAATTACTATTAATTATTATTAATTGCAATT
>JAUMHP010000239.1:157608-179075 GCA_032361065.1 Enteromius trimaculatus | reverse complement strand
GAGCTACAAACACACGCTGCAAACTTTCAGCAGGCAGGAGCAATCGAGCAGGAGGATAGAAGTAAAATAAAGTAAAAATGAGTCATTAAACAGCGAGCATGAACGTCAAAGGCAAAAACAATAGAATCCAATTACGTAGCAGTGGTCAGGCAAACGGCGAACAGTGTCCCGGGGGGCGAGGCTAGAGTGAGAGTCCGGGGGCAGGCTAGGTCGAGAGCGATAAATCCAACGGAGAAACACGGGGAACACAGGAAACATGGAAAACACAGAAGGCTTACAGAGGAGAAAATCCATGCAATGACCTGTGCCTGTGAACACACAGACTAGACCTTAAGTACATAAGCACAATACAAGATAGGCAGAGACACTAATGGGCAGCCATTGCGACAAACAAGGTGGGAGGAGACAAGAGTTCATAATAAGAGTCCTTTAACGAACTGAGGGACAGATAAACAATAAACATAGTCCGGACTGAAGTGCCCTCTAGAGGCTTCCGAGGGAAACTCCAGTGCAATTCGTGACATAGACCCTCCCCTAGGAGTGGATTACAGACACTCCAGGGCGGAGCAGATGGCGGAGGTGCCAACCTGGGCGGCGCTGGCGGCAGAGAGACCCTCCATCTCATTCAGAAAACATACTCCCGTCCCATATAATGACCAACGGTATTTCACAGCAGCATGACACAACCGAGCACAAGACACGCAAGGGCCAATGACATTTCACAACCAATGTTGACGTAAGGATTCTTGAAGCGGCATTTTTTAAAATCGCACACAGACTGCATCAGAGCACAGGAAGTAAACGGAAGACACAGAGACAGCGACCGAATCTACTCCTCTCCCAAATCAATCATTTTGCATCAAAAGACTTGGAATATAAATATCTCTTTAAAATAAATGATGACACTGGTTGTATCTGCCTGCTATATCTTGCGTTTTATTGACAGATGGTAGGTCTAGGGGGCAGGGTTTGGGTTACGTACTTATACATGTGTAAATAATATAATTTAAATAAAACTGTTTTGACTGTTTACATTGAAAAATCACACCCCTACATATATACAATAATGGCAAAGTTTTTACCCAATATATCTTTTAATTATGATGATAAAATAAAACATCAAATATTGCACCGGCATACTGACGCTAAGGATTTCCTATTTAAAACAATGGAGGACCCCTCACGTCGAAAAGTGACTGAAAAGGAGTACATTGAGCCTCAAAAAGTGACACAAAAGTGTTTCGTCAAAATGTGACATGTTGGAGTTTAGGGTTAGTAGAATAAGTTGAAGTTGAAGATATTGAGCAGACAGTCTACTAATACTCTAATGAATCTAACTAACATGTAGCAGTGAAGTTGCTAACCGTTAGTAGAATGTCAAAAGTATTGAAATAAAGTGTTCTTATCAAAATTTCATTTTATTCATAGTTTAAACTCCATTCAAGCTCATTAATATAGAATAAAAAAAGCTGTGAGGGTGAATAAAGGCCTCCTGTAGTGAACAGATGCATTTTTGTAAGAAAAAATATTTATATTTAACATTTACAAACAGTAATCTCTGTAGGACGCTGGCTTAGGATAAACTCCAGTGAGAATCTGCTAGTCTTGCAAGAATGTTTGCAAAAGGAAGCAAAGTTTCATTACTTTATCAAAGAAAACCTGTCTCTTCTTGAATTATATCAAAATCCTCAGAACTTTTTCTTTATAATTCCTTATTTTGTATATCTAATGGTGTAGCATAGGTACAACAGTTAGCAGAAACTAGAGACAACTGTTTATCAAAATTAAATGAATCTTTTTTTCAGTACAAGAGGCTTTTATCCCAGATTAGATTTGACAGTCTTTTATAAGCATTTACATTTTATGTATGACAATACTGCAAAAAATAGTTCATATAAAAAAGAATGAAACTAAAAAACAAAAGAATGAAACTAAAAAACAATTCTAAGCCATTCAGTGTCCATCACAATCCCTCGTTCTGGAATTTGTCCGCCCATCGTAAGAGTTGAAAAACTCATCTCATCTGTTGTGTACAAGAGCAGATGGAGTCTGGTGATGTATAGTTCTGTGTGTACTGCTCTGCTGTGCTGAGGGGAGCATCATTAGCGCCTTCTGCCTCTTCCATCCGTCATTGTGGACAGGATGGTTTGATTGACAGCTATGGCTTCTTACTCTAGTGCTGCATGAGAGTGGAGCTGTATGAAGACATCTATCCTGAAGCAATCAAATTTCAGGACATGCACAGCCTGGATTTAATGCACCACCAGAAGGGGCTAAAAGATCCTCTCTTCAGAAGAGCAGAGACCTATTTCAAATAGATGCCTTTTACTTCATTCACTTCGAAATAGTGTGAAATTTACATACCTCCGAAAGGAATGCAATTTTTCCAGTATCATTTTTTTCAGTGAACATGATAGGTCCCCATCAGCTTTTTGTCAAATGTTCTCTTTGCTGGACAGAGATAACCAGTGGGTGGGTGCCAGGAATAGTCAGGCTCCGTTTTAAACTCTTCACTGGCATTGATGATGTTGAAGCAAGACAATTTCAAAAGCCAGGACAGCTCTACTGCAATTTTAGACCTACTGTGGCAAGACGGTCCTCTGTGGCGCTGTCTAACCGGCATAAGCGGGAACCTTCCCCGGAGTTTTAGTTCCTACCCGGACCGCTTTCAACCGAACACTTCACGGAAATCCGCTCCAGGTGTTCGCGGTTATCTGCCCTTTATAAAGCGATCTCTGAGAGACATTCAGCGCGAAGTTTTGTTCCCAGTAAAACGCTGAGAGGTTTTCCCTGTGATATTCGGACTGCATTTGTTACCAATTGGATTGTTTATTTCCATATTGATTTCTGCCTATGACCCCGATCATTGCCTGGACTAATGTTATTGATTCTTGCCTGATATCCGGACCCTTCGCCCGTCTCTGGTACTGTTTTGATCGGTCTCCATTGTACTGTTTGCCCCTGTTTTGATCATTGCCTGTTTGACTACGCTCCTCACAATAAACAACTTGCTAATGGATCTAACGCCATCCGAGTCTTCCTCACACCTACAATATGTAAAGTTTGAAAGATAAGGGTCTCAGAGGTGGGATATACAATAGAATGTCAAATAAGTAAGGAATAATTGACGACGGGCCGTTGAATTATTAGAAAAATAATGCACACCCGAGGTGGTGATGCGGCCACGACGCGAAGCGGAGGGTGGTATTTTTTTGTTTTTGTTTTGTCTTATTATATTACTATAACTTTCTGTATGCTCACTCCAGAATGTTCAAGCTTATACAGATTTACTGAGTAGCCTGAATGTCCAAACCTGCTCCTGGAGAGCTACTTGCCTGCAATCCTCAGTTCCAACACACCTGCCTGTAATATATGGTTGTGTGGAAATTCCAAAAACTTATTTTTGAACGATATGACTATTTTCACTACAGCATCTTTTCTAAAATTATGTAATATTGGTGAACTAAACAATTTACACTTTAAATTTAAATAACTGGAATCAATTGAAGTGACATCACCTGCCTTGAACTACTTTAGTGTACTTCCCCGAAAACAACTTCACACAGGTTTGTCAGCCAATCTGAATCAAGCATTCAATTACAGTATATCTTTCTAAACAAGAGCAGATGAGGAGCTGCTTAGAGGGATTTTCACAGTATGGCAGAACGCGTAATGTGGTAATTCTCTGCCTCAAAAGTATCAGGGCATCTGCTCAACCAATCTTTTTTCCCCCCTATGTGCACAAAGTTATAAAACTGACAAAAGTTATGGAAAATTACTGCAAAACACAGCACACACACAGACCACCACAAGCACTATGGTGAAAGCAAACATAAACCAGCATGAACTGGAATTTCACTTGAATATTAAAGTTGGCTATCCACTATACATAAAGGGAATACATTGGAGGAAAAACACTGAATCCATAAAACAGTCAAAAAATAACCATTTAAAATGTTCAGTGATATCGTAATTGCTTAATCATAACCCTCTGATTTTGAGCTAACACTGTTAGATTAAACCCTAAAAAAGAAAATTCTAGGGATCAAATTCTCAGGAATCAAACTCAGGAATGCTGATGTAATGCAAAAAAACTCATAAGTGAGTTAGAGAAAAGGATCCAGATGCCATACACAGGAGCATCTATATAAACACACACACATATTGCATATTGAATGTGATTAAATCTGCATGAAATCTGGACTTATTCAGATCTGAACCTTACCCTATGAGGAACTGCTTGTTTGTGCTCTATGAAGAGTTTAAGTCATGTTTTTTATTATGTACCCTAATTTTTTACTGGTACTGTAATATTTGTGAAACTATATACACATGTAACAACCCTTAGAATTTGTGTAAGTACAAATGTATAACAGGACATATAATATATATTATATATATATATATCTTGTGATGTTAAAATTCCACCCAGTTTTTCATTTAGTTATTTATTTATTTTAAGGCAGCAGCTATAGTGATACCTGTATCTGCACCTTGTATTGTAGTAAATTATAAAACATTATGCAATAATAACATATTGAGTGTACATTTTAATTTTATTTTAAGTTATTAATTGGAAGCAACGGTTACCGCCTTCTTGGGACAATGTAGAGTTTACCTGATACTTGGTTTTTAACTTGACAATTTCCTTCATTCTAAAGGAAAACATCTTTTGTAATGTTGACTATCCCAATCACACATTGGTGGGCGGAGTTAGTGTAAATAGCCACTGCCAACAAGGCGGGTTATTTGCAATTTGTGTAATAAATAGACACACTAAAATCTCCTTTCTTAAATCAGGCCATTCCAAGATTCCTTTTAGAATGGCGTAGTTTTGCACAGGCCCCTCCCAAGATAGTTCATTGACAAGACTGTCTTACCTTAGACCTGCCCTGAGTGAGCTGTCTGCTGTGGTCAGTTTTAGCAATTTAGTCATTTTTGCTGTTGGATGTAATAATGAGTGTTGGGGGTATTGCAAACCTGCAATAATTAAATTACACAAATGTATCTAATCTAATATATCTAATGTTTAACCAATCTCTTTGCTGCTGACCTTTGATGATCCAGTTCAACCATACTTGTAAGCAAAAATTAAGGTGTTTTTTTATTATTGCTGAGAAGTATTGAACTTTCTTCTGTATTCTACTTTTTCTTCAGCCCGAGGTTTATTTGTGACACTTCATTTGCTATAAATAGAACTTATATTAAAAACATTCAAGCTCTGCCCATATTTAAAAAGTAGCACAAAAAGTAACGTAACATATTACTTTCCATAAACTAAGTAATGTAATTAGCTACTTTTTTGAGGGAGCAACGCAATATTGTAATGCATTACTTTTAATAGTAACTTTCCCCAACACTGATAATGAATATATCAGTCGTCATTTACTCCCGACATCTGAAGACGTAGAGGATTAACAATATTTTTTAGAAGGGAATGCACCGATTTACATAAATGCGTTGGCATACAGTAAATCATGTGTGTTCCAGCTTTATCTACAGAAGTGAGTATAAGGGTTTTTATGAAGCCTGATTACGATTATGACAGGGAAATATTCATATAACTAATAAGCATTTTGAAAGGGTAAAGGAGGAATTTCTTTACACTACTGAAATATTTTGTATGTTATAGACTTTTCATTAAGACCCTAACGAATCATATCAACTTGTGCAAACTGGGCACCCAATGACCCCTATGAAGGTATTCCTAATATTCTGGACCGGATGAGGCAAGTCTAGTTTTAAAGTGCAGTCATTTCTGAGAAACAATGTTGATATCTAAAATCACCAAAACAAACTCAGCCTCATCTAAAAGGATCACACCCCTACGTTGATAGCCCCACCCCTCAAAAATCACAAACATGCTATATGCCTTTTAATAGTTTTCTAAACTGCCATGGTAAACAATCCTATAAAATGATTTTATTTTTAATCGATCCTTATATTTCAAGAAGGCAAGCTGTGTGCTTTCCAGTCCCTCTGCTTTATATAACACTAAACAGTCCAGCTGTCATTCAAAGTACTTGCAAATTTAGTTTTCCTTCAATAGATTTTATTTTCTTCACGCTCATTCTGAGAAGCATATGTTGTTTGTGTTTTTGCGTGCATATGGCCTTGTATCTCTCATTCTACTGACAGCAGCTACATTGCTCCACCACAAATCCTGGCAGCTGCCGCATCCCAGTATATCAGGGATGCACACAAGACCATAAAAAGGAAACGTGTAAGCATTTTCCCTTTCTCCTCATTGTTGTCGAGAATGAGTGTGAAATGAGCAATAGGGCCTGACAACCCCCCCCACCTCCCAATGTGTGTAACACCGTGTGCCCTTATTGGTATAGTATTTAACTGCCTTTGAATCATGTTCTTAGTAACAAAATACATTACAAATAATAGGTAATACTTGTAGGTAGGTAACACTTTAAAATAGGTAGCACTTGTATACTATTAACTACGACTTTCCCGTCAATAAATTCTTAATTTGCTGGTTGGGTATTGGGATGTAAAATAAGGCATTAATATGTACTTAATTAGCTCTAATAAATTACTAATATTCTACTAATATGCATGCTTCAGTAATAAGCAACTAATAGGTGTAACCGTAAAATAAAGTGTTACCAAAATTTTATTTACAACTTTATTTTGTTAATCCAATTGTACTCATTATATGTAACTTTGTAACTACATGTCAACTAATTTTCATTAATTTGCAATTAATTCTCAGAGTAATACTGTTAGGGTAGGTTTATTGTTAGTAGAATAAGTTGACATAAATTTGCTAAGTTTCTCATAGTTGTGTAGTATGTTGTGTGTTGTGGACCCATAAAAATAAAGTGTTAGAAGTTATTAAGCAGACAGTCTATTAATACTCTAATGACTACAAGTACTTTTTTAAAAAGTACATTCTGCATTTAATGGGCTTCATGTTGTTTTTAATTCCAGGAAAATAATTTTCATGCACAATTCATACGTGCAGAGAAAACCTTAGAGACCTGTGCCAGCATAATACTGAGTAGTTCATTAATTTACAGTAATTACCAGTTACCCCAGATCAGCAACTGTCAGTAAGATCTCAAAGCTCAAGATATTTTTAATACTGCTTTTATAACCACAGCTCCACTACACACAAATGATGATTAAAGCAAGGTTATTTACCTTTCCTGGAACAAAAAAGCTTCAGATTTATATAGAGAAAACAAAGACAGTTAAATTCACTAACTGCACAATCTGTGTATTTCCTATTCACTAAACACCTGCAATTCAGCTTAACTAGTTGCTGAAACTGCTGAAGTAATGCTGTGGAATATTCAAATTAAGTCACTGTCATTCTTTTTCATTCGTTTTTGCAAACACACTTTCTTTCTATGTAAATGAGACTTGTTATGCAGGAGATTGCAATATATTCATAAATCTAAGCACTTTGTACTTGGCTCAACTGATGTTATACTATAACTGCCAATGGAAAGCAAGTGATAAATAAAATGTCATGGAAAATCTTGGAGGGGTCTACAATTTTCAGCATAGGTGCATTTCCACTGTGAGAGACAGAATCTAAAAAGAAAAATCCGGAAATCATATTATATGATCTTTTTTTTTTTTTTTTAATTATTTTATATTAAAGTTATTTGGGAATTTGTCAAAAAAAATAATTAATATTTGGTACAAATCCTTTGATAACAATTACAGAGGTCAAACTGTTCCTGAAGTTCTTCACCAGGTTTGCACACACTGCAGAAGGGATTTTGGTCCACTCCTTCATACAGATTTTCTCTAGATCTGTCAGGTTTCATGGGCTGTCACTGAGCAACATGGAGTTTCAGCTCCCTCCAATGATTTTCAATTGGATTTAGGTCTGTAGACTAGCTAGGCCACTCCATAACCTTGATATGCTTCTTATGGAGCCACTCCTTGGTTTTCCTGGCTGTATGCTTTGGGTCATTGTCATGTTGGAAGACCCAGCCACGCTACTCATTTTTCTTCTTCCTTCAAACACCGCGAATGGAGTTAAGACCAAAAAGTTCTGCTTTGGTCTCCATCTGACCACAGGATTTTCTCCCATAACTCCTCTGGATCATCCAGATGGTTCCTGGCAAACTTCAGATGGGCCTGGACATGGGTTGACTTAAAGAGGTCATCCGGTGCCACATGCACTTTTACAATCAGTTTGGACTGAAATGTGTGTTAGGAGTGTGAGTGCACAACCACCCTACAATGATAAAGATTCACCCAGTAGTTTTCTATTGATTTAATAAAAATAAGTTGCCCCTTCTGAAATCAAGCCGTTCTGAAATGCCTGTCGGTGTGGTGTCACACAGACTGAACTGTTGAGTGAGCTGTCATCAGACCGGGATGCAGACACAAGCAAGATTTCTAAGCGATTGAGGTGTTTTGTTGTTGAATGTATTAATGACTCCCGACATCCGAGTGAGACAAGACAGAAGATTAATCTTACGTTTGGTTCTGAAGGAAAATGCGCCTTTGATCTACCAAAGTTTATGTTCTCGCAAAACATTCATGGTCCAGACTCACCTACAGAAGCAGTGAGTATAATGTCTTTTAATGAATCTTTTCAAATCACCTTTCCTAATAATTTGCTAATTTGCAAGTTTCATTGTGATTACGGTTAAAAAAAGATCCTCTGAGATTGCCTCGGAAAAGAGGGGCGGGGTCAGCCGAGCTCGTGAAGATTTAAAGGGGAAGTACACAGAACGGAGTGATGTCAAAAGAGCTATCTCAAAGAGTTATCTCAGTTACACATCACTTATACATGAAGCGCGTGCACACTTAAAAACAGCGCCTAATTACTCATCTTGAAAGTTTTTCGTGTCTAGTACTGTCAAAAACACACAAGGTTTACACATAAAAATGTCTAGTTATGTCTAGAGTAAAATTAAACAGTTTAGAGGGGAAATGATGCATGCAGGTATTAAAGGCACAGTACTAAACGTGCTGTCTGCAATTATTATAGGGATAGTTCACCAAAAAAAAAAAAAAAAAATCTGTTATTATTTTCTTACTTGTTTTCCCAAATCTGTTTTAATTTCTTTCTTGTGCTGAACACAAAAGAGTTGCTGGTTCACATTGACTTTCACAGTAGGATAAAATAAAATACTATGCAAGTTACTGTGGACCATCAACTGTGTTTTCGTAATCTAATGTATCTTTAATAACAAAGATAAAATAATGCCAAATATTTAAATATGTTCACCCTAAAACTAAAACTGGCCTAAAACCTCTGTTCTTCTGTCTGCTGTTCTTATTTAATTTTATAGGCCTACCTTGAAAGACCTTGTTAAGTCAATTTTAGTCTGTTTATCACGTTATCAGTGGATATTTAAATAACAGCATCCAGGTTTGAAAGAACTTGAGGGTGGATTAAAACACACATTTTTTAACTGTTCTACTAACTTCTGATGCTGGCATCGTTGTCTACAGATGCTTGTTGATTATTGACTTCCAGATGCCTTAATGTTAAAGCTTGTCATTGTTCATTTCAAATAGCATACATAATTTTTCTCTCAAGTTGGTCTCATGACAGAGGATGACTGTTCTCTAACCTTGCCAACACTGGCACACATTAGTTTTCAAAGCAATTCTGTCTTTATGCAGGCTAAGACCTTGCTGCAGTTTAACAGCACACCTGTGTCCTCTAATTCTTAGTCAACATCTAATTATGAACTACTCAACTCTGGGTATGCAATTGATGTGCGCCATAAAGAGACAGGAGCACAACACACACATTGAGCCTGTGTCACCCTGGAAGCTAACAAAAGCTGGTGGTTCAGCTGAAACGAGACCTCTGAAAGTAGTTTTAATTCTAGAAGTGCAAGACTCTGCACTTTTTTACACCAAGAGGTTAAAGAGCTGCTTTTCATTGCATTTCAGTGCAGCTCAGCACTCCAAGTGTATAATATGTATTAACTTGTTTAAAATTATTTTGTGAAATGTCATGTCCTGCTTAGCCAGGCATTCAGAAAGTTGCAACAGTAGGTTAAAGCGATGCTCTCAATACAATGGAGCTCTTTATAGTAATATATGTTGTAACTGGCAAGCCATTTGTTTGAACAACTACTTCAGTAGTATGAAGATCGACCGAATAACCAATCAATCAATCAAGCTAATCAGGTTATTGGCATCAAACGTTATTTGTATCTTACGTTCTTTAAAATATTTTATTTTGCGTTCCACAGAAGACGGGTTTGATTTTTTTAAGTGTTTTTTTTTTTTTTGGTAACCTAATCCTTTATTTTGTTATTCTGTTAACTAGTAATCAGCAATTCTGACCATCCTTAACAAAGTATCAATGACATTGTATCTTTCACCCAAATGTGACTTCAATGAGCAATAGTTGTACAGCAGATGTTAGAACAGAAAACTGTCTTTCAGAGGATTACAGAATGTGGGTTTTATCAGGTCTGCTCCAAAGAACAAATTTACTGAACTTACGCCTTCCCTATGCCTTTACAAAATAAAAAAAAAGAAAGAGGTTCATAATTAAAACCAAATGCGTAAAAAAAAACTCATTAAAAGCGAATTACAAACTAATGATTTGTTTGTTTGTTTGTTTGTTTGTTTTAAAAAAACCTTGTTTAAAAAATCTTCTGGAGGCACTGAGTAAAATTAAACATCTCTTTCAATTAAATAACACATTCAGTGTGGTCAGATTATAACTGTTTTTATAGTAGCTAAGTTTTTCTTTTTCTTTTCTTGAGCTATCACGAGATATCTTGTTTATCTCTAAAATTACTTTCTTTAATTTTAAATTAATAATAAGGGGGAGTGATTTTATCACATTGATTCATCGTATTTGTGTTCGGTTACCCAAAACATTGCACCTGGAGCATGTTATCTGTATAGCACATGTTGCTATCCTTCTTGGTTATGCTTGGGAGTTCATGTAGAAAGTGCAGCTTTTTTCATAACCTGTATTGATTTAAATAGAGGTCAGGGGTGTATTATTAGCCAGCATCTATCAACTGGACACAAACTAAAGCTAAGACCTGGGTTGCAACCTGGGTTGCAATTGGAGCAAGAGTTACTAACCCAGAAGCTGTGCCCACTTTGTGGATCTGCTGGGTCCTGATATTGCAGAGATGAGAACATTCTATTTTGGTAGATCTGTTCATGCCAGGCAAAGGATTAGGTTTAGGACCATCATGGTGACATTTTATCTGCATATTGTACAAATTGTTAATGTAGTCATTAGTCCCACATTTGACTGTGTGCTTAAGGCTACATCCACATGATGCCAAGATAAAGTATTAAAGTATTTAAACACATACATGCCCAAGAACTTCATTGCACCATATACGATTTATTTAATGTTATTTTTTATCTGCTTTTTCTTGTTAAATTAAAAAGTGTCATCCTTCATAAATTGATTTATTATGATTAATTGTGCAAAATTAGTGATTATTCATTTATCTGTGCTTCTCATTTATCAACGTGAGATTGGATTCGCTCTGTGGTCTTGCTGCTTTTGTCGCTAAACTGTTTTGTCCTTTCATTTACAGGGACAAAGGACACTGTAACAATCACACAAGCAATGTCTGCTGACAGCACATCTGAGCAGATTAAATCAAATCTTTTCATACTTCAAAAGGGAAATAGCCCAATTTACCACCGCATATCATGTTGTGCACTTGTTATTCAGTCAAGGAGGTCTAGCATCTGATAAGACCTTCTTGTGGGGTCACAACGCGTGTGTGTGAGTGGAAGAAAAAAGAGATATATTTAGAGGAGAATTCACTAACAGTGAATTGTGGACTGTCTACAGTGTTTTAGCAACCCAAGGAGGAATACGAACCAGGCAACGGCACAGAAATGGCCAAAAGGTTGAAAAAGAGCAGACCACAACAAGCTAGAGTATTTTTTGCATATGCCTCACACATATAATCATATTTTCTGAATTCTCTTTACTGAATCCAGAAAAATGTATATATATGCTTATACTGCCTCACAGCAACACCATGAGAAACATAACACACTATCATTTAGGTTTTGTAAAAATCTAGATAACATCTTGCTGTTGATGAAGTGTCTAATTAGGGCTGTTTCAAGCTCAAGCTGAAGGATTTGTAATCCTTTGAAAATATCCTTTTATTTTAACAGAATAACAATAGCTGTAATTATTTTAAGTGTTTTGACTGCTCGGTATTTTAAACCTGACATGAACACACATATTTCAACCCCTATCCTTGTAGCATAACAGTACCTAACCAAGGTTTCACTTAGTAAAATTTGTCACAGCACAGCAGATGAAGTTGACATATCATTAACTTTACAAAACTCCCCCAAGCGATCCTATCTCCCTGAGCCTCATATCCATTCTCTTTAAAGTTATCATTGCATTCTCTCTCCACTGGAGCGAAATGGGATCTCAAGATCTTGCAGTAAAATTGAGCCATTAGTCTTAAATATACCTTTTACGAAAATGTATTTACTCCTCAAGCAGGTCTTTGAAGTGAGGAAGCTATACCTTGACCTTCAGTAGAACCAAAATTCTGCTCAAGGGCTGGTATTTCTAAAAAAATAAAATAAATATTTATATATTTATTTATTTATTTATTTATTTATTTATTTATTTATTGTTTTTTTATATATATATATATATATTTTTATTTAATTTTTTTTTTTTTTTCTGAAATATTAATTTTAAACCTAACCACCTACTCATAAATAGAATAAAATATGCTTACATATTCCATAAATTGCAATGGGATTTGTAGGATTTATATAAATAAAGAAGATGGGTTTATTAGAAGCTATCCATGCGGTCATGTACAAATGTTTAAAAAAAAATGATAAAACACTTCACTTATCAAGGCCTATATGAATAATGTATGGTATGGTATGTTATGTAATGGTGTAAATGCACTGTGATGAAGCATTGATATGTAAGAAAGTTAAAAGAACAACCTTCTAGCTTTGACAGAGAAGTGGTAAAATTTCAACTACAGTTTTACAACAAAAGGTTGATTTCAGATGTGGGCTACAGAGGCATAAAATGTAATTCTGGATATTAAAGCACATCAGTTCACAGGAGTTATTACTAGGGAAAGTATGGGTTGGAAAGGGCATTTTGAGGCCGAATCCTCACAGAAGATTGATGAACCTGTCTGGTTTAGCCACATTATAGGGAGGACTTTGGAAAAGAGAGGTTACAACAAGTGCACCATATTGAGGAAAGCGTTTCCTAGATGGAACTGACAAGCTCTTTACTATTGGGCAAGCTCTTCCTTTGTAATAGGATGTCTCAGGATAGCAAATGTATGTATAAATGTGTCTCTTTTTAAAAGCGGTTTGTGATATAAGAGGTGCTTTTCTATGATGAGCCAATTCTACGCATGGATGCTTTTCTCTTTCCATCTCCAGAAAGACTCACACGGATAAAAGAGAGCACAGAGCCAAAGTTGAAAACAAAAGGACATAGAACAGAAGTGGTGCAATGAAAAAACAAAAGGACAGATGATATAACTTTTTTGTCCTTTATCAGCAAACTTATGTAGTTTGACCATAGTTTAAATGCTATAGAAAGCAATGAAATATCCTGTAAAAGTTTCTTGTATGAACAACTTTCTTAATTTACATTAAACTGTTAGGATATTGCCTGTGCAATGCAAAGCATATCAGCAGTGAGGTAATCAGCAGCCAAGCTTGTTTAGCTGTCAGCTTTGCATTTATAAGCTGCTTTTCCAAATTTTCCAACCAACTTTCTTTTATTTATTTATTTTTTTGACCTGTGCAATTCCACCCTCAGCCATAAATAGACAAAATATTGTTTATTTAACATATTTTATTTAACTAATTACTGAATATGACTACATACTTTGCAAACCCAAGGATGATAACTGGAAAATATGACTAATACTATACACAAACAGTCCTACTATACACAAACCCTTTACTCTTTGTCATAGATCACAAAATATGTTTAAATTCTCTCTTGACATGGCCACTTTTAGGATTCTTTTCACACATTATGTGGATTACATTTTCCAGAGCTTTAATTCTTTTCTCATTACTAAAGATCTATTTGTTGTAAAATGTGGTTTGTAATTAGATGTCATTTCTCACAAGGCCTTAATATGAGGCAGTTAAGAACAAAGACTTTCATTATTTCTTTCCTGCATGTTAAAATGCTATCCAGGCCTTACTCTCATTTCCTTTATTTAAATTACTTTTAGATGCAGGTGTCACAGTGCTTGATGTGCAGATGTAAATTAAAAAAAAAAAAAAAAAAAAAAACCTAAACAAACAAAAAAACAGTTTCATATTAAAACAGCATGACACCAGAAAAAAAAAGTATTTCAAGAAAACAAATCAATAAAGTGCATGTGGCAAGAAGCTATTGGTTTCTGTGATTTTAGACCAGTAAAAGGTGCTTTCTTAAGAACAATACAGAGTGATTCAGCCAGTCAAAATCAAGGACTGGAATTGTCCATTGTATTAATATGCATTATAAGTCAATAGGAAGTCATCTTCTTGTTTTTTGTTCTTAAAGGGTTCCTTTGTCACAGGAGGACAGGGTTAGCTATTTGTGATATTCATAAAATGAGGTGTGCAACTTAGTGTGTTATTGGTGAATATGAAACTGTGATTTTTAAAATAAAAATAATAATAATAATAAAAAGCTATGTTCTTATTCTGTTTACTAGGTACACATAGAATGTTGCATGCCTGTGCATCTTAACTTGTAATGTCTTTATACATCTTTGGACACATAAAAAACTGTGTTGCACAGATTCATTAACTAATATTATAACTACTAGATAATATAGCTACCTTTTAAAAATGGATTCTATTCACATTCATGGCCATGATGTTTGTGATGTACCGTCTCAGGAGATGACATTGCCACAGGCAGTGTGATTATTGATCGACAGTTTAAATGGAAGAATGAGTGATTGATGTTTGAATGGCAGGTCATGACAGGTTTGGTTTAGTATTGTTGTTATTACATTTGCCTTTGGGAGTGGAAGTCATTTTTTTTTCTTTATACTGCACTAATATTGCCATTAACATCTGCTCCGACCTTGAAGACTAAGAAAGTTGGTGTAAGTTTTTAAAAGAATTCATTATAGATCTGATATATTTCTCCTAAATTCAAGTGTGTAAATAAGATACACAAGTTTGTTAATATTTTACACTTTTTTTATCCAGTCCCTAATCACTATTTTACACAAAATAGGAGTTACATTGTGTTGCTTTTAGTCACCAAGGGCCAGTTGAACCAGTTGGGTGTACACTCAGTTGTAAGACTAGCCTGGACATAAAATACGTGTTACTCCACCCCAAAATGAAAATTTTGCCATTAATCACTTATCCCCATGTCATTCAAACCCGTAAAAATGTATTCATCTTTGGAACACAAATATAGCTATTTTTGCTTTATATATATATATATATATATATATATATATGCTTTCTGACAGCGCTCTGACCCTCCAGTAGACAGCAATGTAATTAACACAATCAACTTCCAGAAATGTAGCAAGAAGATTTGTCAGATTATCATTCAGCCATAATTTATGACAATTCAGAGAGTATCCACTGAACGTGAACAGCGTTTGCACCATTGAAATATTATGATCTGGGATTATTACAAGAAGAAAAAAAAATCATCTTGCTTAGTATAAATGCTTGGAAATATTTTAGTGAATCAGAGTGAATCAGACATTTATAATTTGACCAGAACTTTGAAACCTGAGGAGCTGAATTCCACAAAGAAGCCTTCCAAGACAGGAAGTCATAAATTGGCCAGTGATACCCTGTTACCTGCCTGATGCAAGCAGATTCAACAGACATTGTGAAAGGACAGCTTGCAACATTTACACAAAAGAACACTTATTGAGAATCCCAACTCAGGAAGGAGATTGTCAATATTTGGGCAAATAACCAAGATAACAGTTAAAGACATAGGACATCATCATCATTACATGGGTAACATAATTAAAGATTTTATTTGGATGGATCTCCATCCTCCAACTCAGTCTGAACCAGTCTGAAATTCCTGATGAGACCTTTAACCTCTTCACGAAAACTGCCCTCACGTTCACAACTGGAACAAAACTGCTAGAGTCTTAAATGATTCTGATTTGATTCTTTGTTTGAGCTAAATTACTTACTTATTTAAAGGGTTAGTTTACCCCAAAATAATAATTTTGTCATTACATAATTACTCACCCTCATGTAATTCCAAACCTGTCAGAACTTTGTTGATCTTCATAACACAAATTAAGATATTTGTTTTATAAAATATATTATCAGTGATCTCAGCTGTCACTGTAGGAGAATGAGTCTGCATGGACATTCACTGTCTGTGCGGGCGTATTTGTGTTGATGTTTTGGTGTAGGACTCAAACCCATACTTTTTTTTAGACATCTAGCTGGTGTATTCGACCCCAGCTGAGCATTATGATGAGAAAGTAATATTGAGAAAGAATATATATAAAATAAAATATATATAAAAAAGTTTTTATTTATCTATTTTGTATAATTACAGGTCTCTGCAATTTACCGAAGATGCCGCTAATGTAATATTATGTGCTCTTTTAGAGCAGCTTACTGGATAGTTGTACCCTTGAGTGTTGCATAAAATACATTTTCTCAGTGACCTTTCCTGACCATGTGCGGATCTTTTGAATAGGAGAGTAGAAAGCGGATGACCTTTTCACTTTCTACATATGAACATTTAATATTGTTCTCTTCTTCTGGCACTAATTGTGCCACGCATTTCTAGTACCCAGAGAGTAACTAAATTACTGACATCTGTGTGGATGTGAACATTGCAGTTCTAGCCCCACATGCGCAAACATAGTCTCACATATTGTTGACTCATGATGGGTTGCTAAATATGTCAATATGCAATGCATAATTGAAATTTAATTTAAATAAAACATGACTGAGAACACCATTTTGTCTCCTGAGCTATGAAAGAGCAACTTCTGTCTGTAACTCTTAAAGGATACAACTTCTCTTGCTCTTGAGGTGCATGATTTATCAGGTCACTTAAGCTCACTCTAGTGTTGTATAAGGGTGGTGTTGTTTCTCAGGTGTTATTGAAGCGAACATCTGTGTGGGATATTTATATAGTGACAGTCTGGGCCTCTCAGGACACATTTAAGATATTTTAGATCTGGATGTTGACTCATAGCTTCCAGGTTTTATCTGTGTGAACATTTAATTGTCAGTTCTTTTCGTCATATCAGTCTGGTTCATGGACTGATAAACTTGCAGTAGTATGGTGCTACAGCATAGTGTCTGTTAGGAGCCAACATAATGAAAAAGAGCATCATGGCTGCGTACTGTATGTAACTGGTTTGAGTAGGGAAGAAGATGCATAAATAGTCTACATAGTTCTGCAACTTACATACTCTTTATTAATACATTTGAAGAATGGGAAGACACAAGTTTAACCAACAGGGAAACTTTATCGTGGAGTCAACATCAAATGAGATTACCCGCAGGGAATCAGGTATGTGGCCACCTAGATCAGTACAGGGGCTGACCAACCGGGCAATGCTAACACCTGAAACTGAGCCTGGCATCAGACATCCGCCAAGTCTGACTGCCACTGGTGCTTGGAGGATGCTCAACCAGGGTCCGCAAAATAGGAGACACTGCTGGGAGAATGCAAGCGCTCGCATCCCCGTGTGTGGGGGAAATGGTGCAGCAAGCAGAACACCCACCAGAGTCACCTAACTGTTTTGTAACAGAGAGGAAGAGACTGGCACAACCCGAAGGTTGTAAAACCATGCAAAGGTATTCGGTGTCGCCCAGCCCGCAGCTCCACAAATGTCTGCCAGCATGGGAGGACGCTACACCCCTAGTGGAGTGAGCTCTCACGCCCAGGGGACACGGCTCGTCTTGGGCCTGGTACGTCAAGATGATGGCATCCACTATCAAGTGGGCCAACCTCTGCTTGGAGACAACCTTCCCCTTCTGCCGACCTCCGTAACAGACATAGAGCTGCTCAGAGCTTCTGAAGCTCTGGGTGCGGTCCACGTACAAGCGCAATGCTCTGACGGGACACAGCAACGCCAAGGCTGGATCTGCCTCATCCGAGGGCAGTGCTTGCAGGTTCACCACTTGGTCCCTGAAGGGCGTGGTGGGAACCTTGGGCACGTATCCAGACTGAGGTCTCAAGACAACGTGAGAGTAGGCTGTCCCGAACACAAGGCACTCTCCGTTTACCGAAAATGCTTGGAGGTCCCTGACCCTCTTGATGGAAGTAAGCACGTTTATTATATTTAAGCTTATTTAAGCTCGACTGAATCCAGCGACTCAAAGGGACCCCTCTGAAGGCCAGCCAGCACAAAAGAGAGGTCCCAGGAGGGTATTGCTGCTGCCAGGGGGGTCCTGGGGCCCCTCAGGAACCTCACAACGAGATCATCCTTTCCTAGAGACCGGCCATTCACTGCATCGTGATGGGCTGCAACAGCCTGCGCTCCAACTTTTCTTGCAGGAAGGAAAGCAACCATAGGAACGGTCTGTGTCGAGGAAGAATCGAGACATGGAAGTATGCATCCTTCAGGTCGACCGCTGCAAACCAATCCTGGGGCTGAACGCATTTGGTAATGCGTTTCTATGTCAACATTCTGAACGGCAGCCTGTCCAAGGATTCAGAACTTGCAGGTCCAAGATTGGCCTAAGGCCACCTCCTTTCTTTGGCACAATGAAGTAAGGGCTTTAAAACCCTGCCTTCATCTCGGCTTGAGAGACTGGCTCGATTGCATCCTTTGCCAGGAGGACAGCAACCTCTGTCAACCTCTGACAGCAATCTCGGGCTGCCACCACAGTCTCGAGGACGTCACTAAATCTGGGAGGTTGCCGGGCGAACTGAATTGCATAGCCGAACCGAATCGTCTGGGTGAGCCACTTCGACAGGCTGGGAAGCGCAGCCCATGCCTCCAGTCTTGTCCACAGTGGGACCATCGGAGTCATCAGTTTGCCAGAAGGTGTGCAGCGGTAAGCAGGGCAGCTGCTATGAGTAGAAGGTTTCCCGTCCTGACACAACCCAGTGCCGCTGCCCATGTCCCCGGAGTGGACTGGCTGAAAGTACGGAGGGAGGCATTGCGTCCCCAAGTCGTTCCTGGCCGCTGGCAATGTGAGGTGCTGTGGGTGACAGTGAGACAGCCATTGACTTCTCACCATCAGGCCATGAGCACCTAGGCCCTACGCTGCGGCCTCAACATTGTCTCAGCACTCAGGGGGGCCGCCAATGCAGTCCGGGGGCGCCCTCAGCGACGAGCAGAATGGGGCTGGCCCTGCGGCGGACGGGTGGCAACTGGAGGGTCACGACGCTGCAGGATGTGCTGAATGGCCTCCGCCTGTTTCTGAACTGAGGAAAATCTGTTGAGTGAATGCACCTGCCGCCCTATTTATGCCCGCTCAGCGGGAAGAGGCTCAGCATGCAAATTCCACTAGCCAATTCAGATTGGTGTTTTGTTTTTATCAGAGCGAATAAGGGCTCCCATGTCATGAGCCGGGTTTGATTTGGACTTTCTTCCTGTTGTTCTTTCAGTTTTCTTATTTGTCTCTCAGCTGCTGCTTGTCGTAATCAGCGCTCTGCGCTGATCCGAAACACACCTGTTTTCTTTCAGCGCTGATTAGCGTCTCTATTTCTCCCTCTCTGTTCCATTCGTCTTTGTCTGATGATTATGTGCTTTCTGTCCACAACGTCTGTGGCTCTGGCAATATCATTCTCTTTACTTCAGAAATTTTTTTTTGTCTAGTCCTGTCCTGTTCATCGAACCTGGTTTGTTTTTTGTCTTCCACTAAACCGTTTTTCTGTGTTCAGAGCCATCTGCATCCTGTCTCTGGACAGGGATGGCCCGCAGCACACCTGCTTTTCTTGAACAAGGAAGCGTGGCTTGTATCTGGCCTTGAGGTTGGCCTGTGATTTTCTTTTGTTTTTACCTTTTTGGCTGCGCCATATTTTTCCCTGAGGATTTGGGTTTTTTTTTTTCCTGCACGCAGTGGGCGGCAGTTTATGTTCAGGAACTTTATTAATAAAAGACTTCCTTTGCAACATCTCTGTTTTGAGCCTCCTTCAGACTGCACACCTGCCCGCACCTGACATCCCAAGTATGAACCCCCAGTCTGTCATAGTGACTGACAGAAAGAGAACTGAGGTACTGTACATGGTACATTAAAGTTTGAATCCATAGTAAGTTTAAAACTTCCAATGACATTAACATCTGCACAAAAAATGTTTGGGGAAGACCCTTTTCTATTTCAACATGACTGTATCACACTGCAGAAAGCGAGATCCAGAAAGCCATAGCTGGGTGAATTTGAATAGTAGAGTAGAAAGCAGATGATCTTTTCACTTTCTACATACTGTATGAACATTTAATATTGTTCTCTTCCTGCACTGATTGTGCCACACATTTCTAGGAGCAACCCAGAGAGTAGCTAAATAACTGACATCTGTGTGGATGTGCACAATGAAATTCTAGCCTCACATGCGCAAACATAGTCTCAAATATCTATTTATATTGTTGACTAATGCTGGGTTGCTAAATATGTCAATATGCAATGCATAATTTAAATACTAATTGAATTTGACTAATTTTCTATTTAATTTAAAAGTAATCCTAAAGTAACTAGCTAAAATGCTTTAAATATTAATTAAAGCAAAATTGGACGTGCTTCTGTTTCCCCACCGAAACTTAGGTCATGAAATATCGGACTTGATTATGTAATTCTATCTCTGAAACAAAGTTGAAACATGACTGTATCACACTGCAGAAACCAAGGTCCAGAAAGCCATAGTTGGGTGAATTTGACATAGAAAAACTGACACAGAACACTAACAATCTGGATGAACTGGGCAGGATATAGTTACTATATTATTTTTTTATAATACTATTTAATAAACAGCCATCATAAAAGTTATGCATTAAAGTTATATAAGATACAACATTATGAAACTTTTCCCTGCGTTAATGCGAATTGCTGTAGAACAAATGTGACCATGGACCACAAAACCAGTCATAAGTCACAAGGATACATTTTTAACAATAGCCAACAATACATTGTACTGGTCAAAATTAGATTTTTCTTTAATGCTAAAAATCTTTATTAAAAAACATACATCAATGGAAAGTTTATTTATTCAGCTTTCAGGTACATATAAAAAAGTCCCTTTTGGCTGGTTTTATGGTCCTGGTCCTGAGACCAAATTGTCATGAATGAGCCATAGGCGTGCGGATCCATGTACAAAGGTTTATTCATGGTCGGCAGATCAGGGTCAAAAAACGGCATACAGGGATATTTGGGCAAGGCTTAAATCAGAGTCGGGGTACACAAGCAGATAATCCAGGTCAGGTGGCAAAACAACAGAAACAGAGAAAATTCCAGAGTCAAACACAGAAAAACAAACACACACAGCAAAATTTTCAGAGTTAATTTCCCAGTGTTCAGCAGAAGTGTTAAAAGAAAGAGTTGACATAACACTGCAA
>JAUMHP010000239.1:144068-157508 GCA_032361065.1 Enteromius trimaculatus | reverse complement strand
TATATATGTAGGCCTATGTATAAAGCTATAAGACAGTGAAGTTTTCAAAATGTTTTATCTTTAATCTTGTAAATAGATACAACATAATAGGTTTATTTAGTCTGTATTCCTATAAAACACAGGTTTCACCATGTTTGCATTTGAGTACAGTATTATTAGAAATATGAAACTTCCTTCTATACGTTCTATATGTTTTCTAAAATAAAATATACTGTGTGTAGTTGGGAAAAAGAGTTGTTTTTTTACTCAGACATTTAAATATAACATTGTAAAGCAGTAATTACAATACTGTTATACTGTGATATTTTTGTCCAAGGTTATCATACCGTCAGAATCTCATACCGGCCCATGCATATTCAGAAGTGAACATTGGTAGCTGAATGTGGATAATGATTTTATTTTTATTATGAAAATGTCTGTGAAATATTTTGAATTTCAATACTCACAGCTTAAATAAGTGCATCAGACCGTGGGCCGAGCGGTCACGCATAACCGCTCACCAACCAGTGAGGGACGCATCCGTCACTAGCGTTATGCGGCGAGTTGGAGCTCCCAGCATCGGGCCACTTTTTAGTAACCAAGGTTTCCTCCACATTTCACAGGCACTTACAGCTGAAACTGCTTGACAGTGAGTTACCGGCCTTCTCTTACTCTCGTGACTGCATTGAGGATCGACTCGATCCGAGCAGGTATTATGCGAGCCTGCATGGTGGTCAAATCCACAGTACACCAAGAAAAGTGGTTCCCTTTCAAAAACTACACTTCTTGTTCGACCGGTTGTTGAAGCATGTGTGTCAAAGATGCCAAACTTTTGGCTTATATAACCTCTGTCAGCTGATGTTAATTGATTAAATACACCTGCAGGTTATAAATAGGCATGACCCAGATACATCCACAGGTGTATGATGTATTCAAGGACCGCATTGTGTGCGTGTGTGCTAAAAAGTCTGTGTGTTTAAAAGAAAGTAAGGAATAAAAAGAAATAAAGTAAAAAAAATAAAAGAACCAACAGAAAATAAGCAGAGAGTAAAGAGTAAGAAATAACTTACTATGGCATAGAGGAAATGTTTGCCTCTGTGCGAGAGACAGCGCGCAGATGACGATCACCATTCTTTCTGCTTTGAATGCTTGGGACAGGAACACGCAATCCTCGGTCTCCAGGGAGATTGCGAGCACTGTGATCTTATGTCCATTAAAGTGCTTCGAGGACAGCTTGCATTTTTTAAAGATCCACGAGCCGTGCTTCACTCTTGGGGATCGCGTGCCGATCTAGCAGTGGCGCGTGAGATGGAGACCTCCCTTTTTCTCGCTCTCTTGCCAGAGCGTGAGGCTTTTGCGTCCGCATCTGAAGGGCATTGCGGCGCCTCTTCTGATCGGGCAGAAGAGACCTCATCTCTTGTTTCTGCGGAGATGGAAAGTGCCACCTCAGAGTGCTCTTCTTGTGATGAGAGAGCATATGAAGAGCCTCCATGACAAGCTCACTCGTTCATGGAGTAAACCATATTCGTCCTGTGTCTGTGTGCCATTGAGGTACATTTATTCGACTATCATGGATGTAAAGGCACGGGGCTATGGGACGATGCCCCAGATAGAAGAGACGCTAGCAGGCTATCTCTCTCCTGGGAGCTTGTCCTCATTACAAAAGCCAACTGTCCCCACCAAGCCGTGCAGACTGACATATTCGCTGGTGGGGAAGGCATTTCAGGCAGTGGGTCAGGCTGGTGCTGCCCTGCACACCATGGCGTTTCTGCAGACATACCAGGCTGACTTGTTAAAAGACTTGACTTCCGGCAGGTCAATTGATGAAGAGGCGTTTTCTGAACTTCGCCGAGCCACAGACGTCTCTCCGGGCAACTAAACAGACGGCACGTGCTATCGGCTGGTCTATGGCCGCCATGGTCTCTACGGAGAGACATCTGTGGCTGAACCTTACGGGCATCAAAGACAAGGACCGCTCTGTCCTCCTTGATGCCACCATCTCACCCTCTGGCCTATTTGGTGACGCTGTCAAAAATGTCGCCACTAGGTTTCAGGAGGCAAAACGCTATGAGGAGGCGTTTGTGAGGTTCCTTCCCCGCTGGGCTCAAAAATCGGGACCGTCGGCCACCCAGTCCCGATCAGGTCCGGTCCAGTTGAGGCATGAGGCAAAAAAAACAGAGTGTGGCGAATCGGGCACTCCCTCGTAGGGATTGGGGTATGGCTCGCCACGCTTCACAGCCTGTTATTAAAAGACCGGACCTGAGGAGCATTATCTCCTCAAAGAAGAAGTCCTGAAGCTTGTATGCCCAGGACCGTCTCCCCCTGGGGAGGGGCGCCTAAAATTTCAACAGAAAATAAAAACTCCTTCTTGGTATCCTCAGGAGGCCATTGTCCAATCTCCGCCACCACTGGTGTCTCGGGGAGCAGTGGTCTCCAGCTAAATGTTAAGTGTTCGGTCGTCTCTTCCCACCTTTCAGGACGCCGAACATCTAACATCCCCCGATCTAGCCGAAGTGTCCAAACTTGTGCCCCTTTCAGAGAAATTGGCAGCGTGGAAGCTACTGCCAAGTATATCTCCTTGGGTTCAAAGGACAGTAGAGAGAGGCTACAGAATTCAGTTTGCACATCATCCTCCGCGTTTTAACGGCGTTGTCTCCACTTCCTTGAAACCAAAGCTAGCACATCTGTTGACACAAGAGTTGCAGACTTTGCCATAGAGTATGTTCCCCTGCCAGACAGACAGTCATTCTATTACAGTCAGTATTTCTTGGTTCCCAAGAAAGATAAGGGGGTTGCATCCAATTCTAGATCTTTGCGGGTTGAACTGCAGTCTCAGAAAATACAAATTAAAAATGTTGACAATCGAGATGATTGTTTCTCAGATCCGACCAGAGGATTGGTTTGTGACAATCGATCTGAAGGACAAATATTTTCATATAGAAATATTCCAACAACACAGGAAGTTCCTGAGGTTCTCTTTTGGGGGCACAGCTTACCAGTATCGGGTTCTTCCATTCGGCCAAGCCCTGTCACCCCGCACATATACAAAATGCATGGATGCAGCTATGGCTCCTTTATGACTCCAGGGCATCCGTGTTTTGAATTACATAGACGATTGGCTGATTCGGGCTCAGTCTCAGGAGCTAGCGCTTCGACATCAGGATGTCGTCCTAGCTCATTTCAAATCTCTAGGGTTGAGACTGAATGCCAAAAAAAGCGTTCTCTATCCTGCTCAGAGGACAACGTATTTGGGGGTCGTCTGGGATTCGATCTAAATGCAGGCACAGCTGTCTCCTGTACGTGTCCATATTAAATAGCCTGAAGAAGATCAAGCTAGGCCAGAAAGTGACTGTTCGTTACTTTCAGAGAATCCTAGGTCTCATGGCAGCTCCATCCACATACCCTTGGGTCTTCTGCACATGGTTCAGACCCCGGTTTCTGATTTTGTGTCCCACTCTAGGTCCATGTTGTTGTCTCAAGATGCTAACAACCGACGCTCCCTCACAGGTTGGGGCGCAGTCTTAGAGGGTCGACCAGCCCAAGGGATCTAGAGAGGTCATCTTCTCGCATGGCACAGTAATTGCCTCAAAATGATGGCTTTATTTCTGGCCCTGAAATATTTCCTCCTGTAGTTGAGAGGTTACCATGTCCTAGTGCGGGTGGACAACACTACGTTGACCCTTACATAAATCGCCAAGGCGGATCTTTTCACATTTCCTCCAATAGCTCTGCTCCCTGGAGTCCTAGCGAAGGTCCGTCAACAGGGGTGTTGCCTCTTACTGATAGGGCCCCATTGGCTGACCAGAGTGTGGTTCTCAGATCTGATATCTCTCCTCGACGGCTCACCATGGGCAATTCCGGTCCCTGAAGGGGATCAACTAAGGGATGCTGGTCTTCTGGCCAATGTTATAGAAACTATTCTAAGCGCTAGGGCTCCCTCTACTAGAAGAATTTATGACCTCAAATGGAATGGTTTTCAAAGTTGGTGTATGGCAAACCATGTAGACCCAGTCCACTGCCAAATTGTTTCAGTGCTGGAGTTTCTGCAGTAGAAACTGTCCTCGGGTTTATGTCCTAGCACTCTTAGAACATATGTGGCCGCCATTTCAGCTTGCCATGTTCTAATTGATGGGGTTTCTGTGGGAAATCACCCTTAGTTGCCCGCATTATTCGTGGAGCTAAACGTTTGAGACCACCCACTAGGGTGCCAGTCCCTTCATGGGACTTGGCTATTGTGCTCGAGGGTCTGGTTGATACCCCGTTCGAACCACTAAAGTCAGCGCCTGATAGATTTCTGACCCTTAAGATGTTTTTTCTAATGGCTATTACTTCTCTAAAGAGGATTGGGGATTTGCAGGCTCTGTCAGTTTCACCATCCTGCCTAGACCTTGCCCCTGGGTTGGTCAAAGCTATTCTGCATCCTCACCCGAATTATCTTCCTAAGATTCCATTCTCGACCATGCACCCAGTTGTTTTTGAAGCCTTCTGTCCTCCACCATTTACTGCTCCGGAGCAGGAAAGACTTCACTTACTGTGTCCAGCACTGTAGGCGTGACTGGACGTTCTTTCAGACAAAATCGACCTGAGGATGTATCTGGGTCATGCTTGTTTATAACCTGCAGGTGCATGCAATCAACATCAACTGACAGAGGTTATATAAGCCAAAAGTTTACACACGTTTCAACAACAGGTCAAACAAGAAGTGTTCTCATTAGTGTTCCACACAGCATCTTGTTCCCGCTTTTTCAGGGGAACAGGGTTACAGTCAAGTAACCCGAGACGTCCGCGATGAGCCTCTTAGCTCTGCTACGTTTCCGGGTGGAAAGAACTGAAGACCATATTATCACCCAGAATTATGGGAATCAGTCCCTTTAAGCACAACCCTCAGGTCTTTCTTTTGCTTGGAGGGCCCTGCAACAGACATTGCCGGCTCCCCTACTGTTTATGTTGGGGAAGGGTTTTTATTTCTCTCTCGGGCAGCAACAAATTCTTGTAGCAAACTCTCCTTGTATGAGAAGTGTGTACTTGGATGAGTATGCTCCGCCTAGCAGCATCGCGGACTGGAGAGCGATTATAGCGCTCACAATGAGAGGCCAGCAGTTCTTAGTATGCACATAGTGTGCATTCTCTCACAATGTCTGCAGCTCTCCTCATTTTGTTGGAGAACTGCATCAACGTGCTTCGCTCCCTGGCAGACTACACATAGCGTTTGTGTTACCCGGCAATATATATCTCAATATATATATAATATAGGAACAAACACTCCAGCGTGAGTCACCCTCACCCTCACGCTGAATGACAGAAAGCTAAATGCCGGCAGCATAACACATGCTTTTATGCTTCCTGGGTAGTCACTTCACCCGCCTATGACGTCCCAACTATTCATTGGCTGATTTTACACACGATTCAGAGCCGTCACGCTGGAGGTGTTTCCATATCATCTCGTCGACGCGGCTCGAGTTCCTGAAGAGGAACATGGTGTTAGCTTTCACTGTTATACTGATTATACTCAGCTATATATTTCTTCTCAGCCAGGTGAAACACACCTGCAACACACACAAAACTAATGGAATGCATAGCTGATATAAAAAAATTGAATTTCAAGTAACTTCTTACTGTTAAATTCTGACAAAACAGAGGTTACCCCACAGGTAATATTCTAGAACACTGTCTAACACATGATGGCTGCTCTGTCAATTCTTCTTCATCAGTTAGGAACCTAGGTGTGCTGTTTGATAGTAATCTTTCATTTGAAAGCCATGTTTCTAGCATCTGTAAAATTGTGTTTTTCCATCTCAAGAACATATATAAATTGCATCCTATGCTCTCAACCTCAATTGCAGAATTGCACGTCTGCTGCATTCTCAAAACTCTGGCCATTTGATAATACCTAGAATATCAAAATCTACTGGGGGTGGCAGATGTTTTTCCTATTTAGCACCCAAACTCTGGAACAATTTACCTAATACTGTTCGGAAGGCAGGCACACTCTGTCAGTTTAAATCTAGATTGACATCTCTTTACTCTGGTTTACACTTAACACACCAATACACATTTATTAATGATTTTCAAAATATACATCATGTTGGAACTGATGTGTTGGCTCGCCCTCTTCTTTTCAGACCAACCAATCAGGAATAGCACTCTAGCACTGTGGGTTGGGAAACTTTAGTCTCAGACCACAAGTTTTTGCATCTATGGAACCCCAGTTTTTATAAAGATGCAAGTCTCAATATTTATGATGGTGAGTGCTGGAGTATAACCAGACTGAAGACTCCACAGAGTCTCAAACCCATTTGGGAATCAGTTGTCCAAAAGATTTTAAGCTAAAAGAAAGTTGTCAAAGGATAGTTGTACCTTCTCCTTCTCTCAGACACATATAAGGTTCAGACAAGGTTGTCAGTCAGTCATCACTTACACAACTACGAAGTGACCAATCACCAGCCGTTTATTTGATGACTTAAAGTGTCAAATCATTTACCAGTTTGTGCTACAGCGCAGGCCTACTTCAAACAATGATTCTACAAATGCAAATCTGTACAATAGAGGAAGTTAAAGTTATCCGTAGAACATACTGTAATCTAGCTAAAACTCTCTGTTATATTTTAACTAGGCTACAACTTAAGATTAGTTAAATAACTGGCTCAATAAAGTGTCTTTTGGAAGACTCAAATCTGCACAATTAATAAAATATGGAAAACATTAATACCATAAATCTGTGGAGCGGCTGGTATGATGACAGTAACAAAGTACTTCTGTCCTCCTAGCTCACTGTGCTTTGATAAATAGCTTTGTAATGCTTGCCTAGTAACTCATTACACCCCATAAATGAGTTGAGCAGGACCCCTATGTGTGTTAGCTTTAAGTAATCAAATTCAATTCAGTTATTCAGCAATGCCTTGCTGCATTTTTTAAATGTCTTGGAGTAAATGATAACAAGGCTGAGTCATTTGATGGCCACCCAGATTTTTTAACATAACTTTGATCGGTCAGATATTCATTTTACAATTTTTGTGCAAGCCGTGGAAACTGATTTTATTTTTGACTTTTACATGATCATGCTATTAACATTTGCCAAAATCAACAACATCCTTAAATAACTGAACTCATTCTTTATATTCTTAAGAATGGTAAAGCAATAATTTTCTTAATGTCTACAAGTCTGTTTCTTATTAAATTACAACAATTTATCATTAACAAGCCCTTAACTGTTCTCTAATTGTGAATACTGTAATCAATAAGGCAATCTTCACATTTGCAATTAATTGTTGTTAATAGTAATGTTGTTTTATTTATTTATTGTCCATTTATAGTTGACTTTATTAATTTTAAATCAAGAGCTATTAGAAGGCTGAGGCTATTAGAGGGTTTCATTTTCAGAGAACCTTAAGGGTCTAGACTTCTAATAGCCTGACTGTCTGCAGGTCTAGATGGCAAACATATGAAATTCATAACTACATATTAGAAGTTATTGGAAATACCTTTGGGCTGTTGTTTAACTCAGTGCCCCTCTTCATTTATTAATCTGGCTATAAATGAGAGAACTGTGAAAAAATGTGTTCCATTAGATAGCTTTGAGAACTAAAGGTTCTCTTTGCCAGACACTCTGCACAATCAATTACTTTTATTCTACAGACAGTGAGAAAAAAATGTTAGTGGTGCTTGTTCACAGTTCTGAAGAATTTGTCAGCAGCAAAAAAGAAGCAATTCATTTTTAAGACAAGACATTTCCCTGTATGATCCACTGGTCACATTGGTGCATAAGTGAAGACTGTCCAAAAATGTAAACTTATCCCAGTCCTTACTCCTACCCCTACCCAAATTGTATGCCTAAAATCAGTGAGAACCGATAGCTGATTAACAAGATTGTAGAAGCACCTAACCATGATTATAAGCCTAAATTCTCAATTCTGATTGGTTGATTGGAATGTTGATCCAGGAACATCTTGTACTTGGTGAAATCACGCTCACCGTTCAATTACATTTAGTAATTCATAGTAGATTTCTAAAATGTATGACTGAGGGAGACTTTATTTGTGTTAGTATTAGCATTAGGATTGCATCAGTAGTTTTCGATGCATTGGTACTGCACAGATTAATCATGCTTGTTTCTTGCAGTACTTTGATGGTATTGCAAGAGCAATTCAAAAGCATAAAGAGTCATCTGCTCTCCAATCGCTCTCTTGGCGCATGCCGACTGGTCTGCACAGCACCATTGCATTTTGAAGCCTGTTGACTTTATAGTAACACCCTCCAGTGGTGATGATATTTTGAAACATAGATTCATACAAGTTCATTGGATGATGGCATCACCAAAGCCATAAGGACATACCCAAAGCCATAAGGACATACCCACACCATAACCACGGACATTATGCAAATATGTTACTTAGTGAGGTGGATTCATAACAGAAAAAGATTTGAATTGCTGACGACTCATTTAGGCAAATGTGAGCCGACTCTTTATTTTGATAGACAATAACGTAATTTATCGTGCACTGTCGCCTGTTTGCTGCCATATTGTTCTCCTATTTGATAATGTTAAGTGCTTTACTACAATCTGTATTGTTAAAAGCGCTATACAAATAAAAGTGAAAAAATTGCTGCTAAGCACACACCTGTTGATGTATCTCTAGGGAAGCTTTCAGTTGTTTCTTCTTTCTTGTTTCATGGATAGTATAAAATGGCTGAGTTATTATTATTTGGCTTGTGTTCATTCTTGCATCTTATTTGTAATCCTAAAAGGTTTGCTAGAGCCTCTGTTTTTACTTCTTGAATCAGCTTCAAATATGATTCAGACAGTTTTTGTTTTTGGCCGTGATATCTGTCTTCTGAAACCAAGAGGATTGGTGATTTACAGGCCTATCCTGTGTGGATTTTGCTTTCAGTCTGGTTATGGTTTTGTTGCAACCAAAGCTAGGCTATCTGCTTAAGGTTGATGAGAGAATGCATAGGCTTTGTCTAGGGGGTGGGTTACAGACTTGTGTTGACAAGCTATTTACTTGTTTTGTGGTAAAGAATGCATTTGGTAAAGAATGACATTTTTCATGCTCATGAAGCATTTAAGTTAACATTGCCTTTTTGCATTCAATCTCACTCTAATTAGAAGTGTTAATTAATCTCAGGTATTATCTAAGGGGCTGTTTTGTCTGATCAGATGGCTATCTGATTGTGAAAAGATTATTTGTATGCCATCAGAAATGCATTTGAGAAAGATATAAACCCAATCACTCAAACCACTTCAGGGGGTGGTCTGGACCACATTTCAGATGTAACTGGACAAGTTTAAATTCAAATTTAATTCCTTTCAGTTTTTATTAAAATAATAAATATGTGAGTGTTCGTTATAGGCTACTGTATGTGGCACACTGAAAAAAAATGTATATGTTGAATTTACTTAATTTTATTACGTCAAGGGGTTGCACAAAATAAATTTATCTAAATCCAGATATATTTTTTTTTAAGTTGAGTGAATTTATATTTTATAAGTTGAGTTTACTTATATTTACTTAATTGGTTGTACTTATATTTTATACATTAAGTTTATTAATCTCTTTCCGTAATTTCAGATTAATTATATTCATAATTTTAGCTAAACTATTTTGAGTAGAATTTACTCAAATTAATTGTGCAACCAGATCAATTTAATCATTTAATTTTGTGATCCAAGAGATATTTTTGCTCTCTCAAACAATGTAACTCAGTGTAATGTAATGTACCTCAGTAATCTCTCAAACAAGAGTCTCAGTAATGTAACTCAATAGTCACCATTTCTCAAATTGCTTTATTATAACAAAATGCAGTAGTATCATCCATTAACATGAAATACATTGTACTATTCATAACAAAAACAAATCAAATGAACCAGATTAGCTGGAAGACAGCAAACACTGAGGAACTTGTGTGAGATTATAATAAAGTGCAAATTTACACTGAGTCAATATTCCAAAACATCCTTAGTACAGCTTTAAATGTTCACAATAGTGGCTGTATACACACACAGCCACTTAGTTTGGGCCATGGAATCTCATATTAAGCAAACAGAAGCTTTACTCAACAGATTAAGGGCATACTCGCACTCAGCACGGAACTCGCACATAAACTCCGCTGTGCCGTGCGAGAGAGAGCGCTTTTCTCAAAAGATTGCAGTGTTTCCAAGACAAGGAAAGCATAACCGTGGGGGGAAAATCGTACTTGGGCACGGTACAAGGCAACCGGGCCTAGCGTGAGTACGCCCTATAGAGTAACAGTGTATCAGTGGCATATTTACTTTGTACTGCTGTTAGTAATTACTGTTATAGAAAGAACAAATACACACAAGCACGCCTAGCAGGAAGCTAGACATGAAGAAAATGTCTGTGTGTACTGGTACTTTTATAGCAGCACTTCTCTATGAATTATATGATGATAAAGTACCAGCGTTGAGATCATTCATTCGTAAAACTGTTTTGCTTTTATTCGGCTTCCACAAACTAATAAATAAGTCAAGACAAACACTGAATTCACCAAGCATTTAACACTTAAGCTAAGTTAACTTACAAACCTTTCACAACTCACATGGTTAAGCTAGTCACTGAAACCTTAGCTAATGTAATTTATATAAAAACACACAAACTTAGCATTAGCTAAACACATTTTTTTTTCTATAAAATGTTTAAAAGTGTAAACAGAACCCTGCTTAAGTACCAAATATAACACACCAATTGATTGCTTACTTAATGAAAATGCAGAGCTGGATGCAGCATTCAAACGAGTCACGTTCAATCCCCCCGCCTTGGCGCCGTCAGAAAAAAAAATGTGTCTGCACATGCGCAGATCGGATAGTATATGGAAATTAAATGAAACATATTTTTTTCTAATTACTTTTAATTGAATGAAATTAACGTGTTATAAACAAGGGCAGTGAATTTGAGAATTAATAATAAAAAATAAGTAGGATTAAATAACACATTAAAATCAATGAAATTAACCAGATAAAAGCATGTAACATTTACAAGGGGTCAGAATAATTTTCAGTGCATTATATGACAGCACTAATAGAACATAGAGCATTGCTGTAGACGAGTAACTGAGCATCTCTGATGTGCAAACTGAAGTAATGAAACTGAAGTTACTAATGATTTAAGCTTTTTAATTGAAACAGACATGCTGTTGCGTTTCTTAGTTCTTCTTAGTTTTTGTCCATGTCCAATCAATTTCTATCTTTCTCTGTCCATGAGTATGTGGATTTCACCACCAACAGCGCTCTTCTTATAGGTTTTTATTCCCAACATGCCCTGTCTGGTAAGTCCTCCATCCCTGTTATCGGCAGGTGATTAACAATGGTTTTGTAAGGGGTATGCTTTCTATTCTTTTCTGTTGATTAGCTCTTCTGTCTGGGACAATGAAATGAAGGAAGGATACATTCACACTGACGAGGCATGGCAGATGTGTGTAATTAAAATCATATTCTGTAGCGAACGTTAATCTCCCTTCTTTGTGCAGACCTTGACAAGATTGGCAAGCTCAGAGTAATAGATTGAAAAACCTTGTCTGAGCATAAAACCATAATTAATAGATTCACTGGGGAAAGATATATGGAAGAATGGATGTTGAAATACATGTTTGTAACAATTCCAGAATTGTTGTCTTGAAATGGCTACAGAATCAAAGGGCTGTTGGAGGCAAAAGCAAAGGGACTAATTTTAATTTGTTACTCAGTAAACTAAATAAAAGGAGGAATCGCAGCCTATGCCATTACTTTCTTTAATAAAGCTATACTGTACCACTTTTTTCATTAAATCATTATTGTGGACTTAGTGAAGTCTGGAATAAAAAAAATTGTGGCATTTAGTTTAGGATAACCAGATCTTTAACTTGCAAAAGAAGCCGGTTTAAGTTTATACTGGTAGTGAAAATATTTTAGCAAGAACCACCCAGATAAATCATAATCATGTGAAATAGCAGATACAGTACCACAATAATAAAGCCTTATAACTAATTTAATTCAAATGTAGTATAAGTTCATGTACAGAGAAAAACAGCAGATGTCTTAAGAATGTGTGATCACACTTTCAGGCTTCCTCTTGAGCCTAGGAGGAGACGCCCACCAAGGCGGATCAGATGGTGGAGACGCCCACCTGGACGGACCAGACCAGACTGCTACATCGACTAGTAGGCAGTGCCCTAGTTCAGAGGTCTTTGTGACAGGTTCTGGGCATGAGAGAGGCCTCAAAGTCACCAATGGTTGTGCAGCCACCAACAAAACCTCCTGAGACTCCACGGTTAGAACCGATGTCACAGGAGGCTGTGTAATAGCTGGCAGAACCAACGGAACCTCTGAAATGTTAACTGGCTGAGTCGGATCGGGCCACGGTAATTCACAGTCATCGCCTGGTTCTAGTGGATCGGGCCACAACAGTTCTGGATCTCCTGCCGACTCTAACTTGATCCCCGTCCCACTCCTCCCCACTGCAACCAAGGCACCTTCACCCCACCCCAAAAAAATCTTGGAGAGGGTTCCCTCCGGTACCAGGCCTGGGTCGACCGGTGTCTCTGGGGAAGGACAGTCTGGGGTCCATTTTAGACTGGGTTTGGGGCTAGGACCCGACTGGGGTGGACTAGGAACCATGGCTCTCCTGGCCATGAAACCGGTACTGACTGTGACAAACACGGCTCCTTGGACCGTGATACGGTGCTGAGACCCGTGTTATGAGGACTGGGAAGCGCAAGGATTTCTGGCGGCTCTCCTGGCCGTGAAACCGAAACCAACTGTGACAAACACGGCTCCTCGGACCGTGATACGGGCCTGGCACCCGTGCTCTGCGGACTGGGAACCACAAGGATTTCTGGTGGCTTTCCTGGCTGTGAAACCAGTACCGACAGTGTAGAACACAGCTCCTTCGACCGTGATACAGGGCTGAGACCTGTATTTTGCAGACTGTGATCGGCATGTTTTCCCATATATCTAGATCTGCACTAGGATCACACGGACTGGATCCCGCAACAGTCTATGATGCTGCTACCGGCTGTGAAGGCAGAACGGAGTCCGCAGAGATGAACGGAATGCGGAGATGATCTGGGAGGTTCGGGATGGAGGGGGTGTTCGGACGATGATGTGACGGCTCGCGGCGCTTTCTCCTCCCAAGATTGTGCCCAGCCCAGGCAGGAATACAGAGCTACCTCCCAGCTTAACACTATGTTATACAGAACACCTGGGAAAGCACAGCTGGCAGGGAGTGAACAAACGAGTGGGGTTACAAACGAGGCACATGGAGAACAAAATGAAAACAAAAAACAAAGAAGCACATGGCACAAGATCACAACATGACACATGGCAACATGACAGGCAGCTGACAGACATGATGGCCTGATACGGTACATCCTTATTCCTAGATTTTGCATTGCATGATCCAAAATAGGAGCTGATTATATTGAATTTGATATGAATTGTTCAATGAATTTAGGTATATACGTTTTGAT